>CAUYPK010095417.1:0-32256 GCA_963574355.1 Loris lydekkerianus | reverse complement strand
TTTCACATGAAGGCTATAACCCAACTATAGCACAAGACTATGGGGAAAGGGCCAAGGAAGGGGAAGGGAGGGGGGAGGTTTCGGTGGAGGGAGGGTAATGGGTGGGGCCACATCTATGGTGCATCTTAGAATGGGTACAGGCGATTGCACTAATGTACACAGCTATGATTTAACAATAAAAAATAAATAAATATAAAAAAAGTTTAATCACAGAACTGTTGAGCAACAATAATTGTTGATCCTTTTTAAAAAAAATGTAATCTTAAAAATAATTTCTTCAATTTTTTTTTTTTTTTTTTTGCAGTTTTTGGCTGGGGCTAAGTTTGAACCCGCCACCTCTGGCATTTGGGTCGGCACCCTACTCCTTTGAGCCACAGGCGCCACCCTCAATTTCTTTTTGATCTCTTAGGAGGAAAAAGTCTTTCTGACTCTTCATTACTTGAGAATAATCTGACTCCAGATATTTTTTTCTCACTCCTACAAATAATTCTATTTATGTATTATATAATAACTTTGAGAACACCCTTTTAAACATTTAAATATTTTCTTATTCTTTTCAGGAACGGCAACTATGTTATTGACAGAGAGTTCTTACTTTTATTTTTATTTTCATCTGTCATCTTTTACTTCATCTCACAGAGATAAATATTCCAATGCAGTTAGTTGAATCAATTTCTTTTATTTCTTTTCTTTCTTTTTTTTTTTTTTTTAGAGACAGAGTCTCACTTTGTTGCCCTAGGTAGAGTGCTGTAGCATCACAGCTCACAGCAACCTCCAGCTCTTGGGCTTAGGCAATTCTCTTGCCTCAGCCTCCCCAGTAGCTGGGACTACAGGTGCCTGCCACAATGCCCAGCTATTTTCATAATTATTGCAGTTTCACTGGGGCTGGGTTCAAACCTGACACCCTCGGAATATGGGGCTAGCACCCTACTCACTGAGCCACAGGCACCGCCCAGTTGAATCACTTTCAATACTGTAATGTTCACTTTCCATTTGTTTAGAAATTCTTTGAGTTATTCATATAGTAGAGCCTTTGCTTGTATTGAGACAAATTTACTTCTCTTACAACAATGGTAGTGCAGAAAAATGCTTTCTTATTGAGTAGACATGTTCAGGTCAAAATGGTAATGTCACCCCTAATTCTCTGGCTGTCTCACAATGGAAATAAGTCAGCCTTCTTTAATGCCAAATCAACAGCATTACATCAAATGATCTTCTATTTTGATATTTAAAAACAGCTTAGCATCTTGGAATCCTAGAAATATGTGGGACTGCGTATAATCACCATTTGAGACTAAATAAGGTTTCTTACTAATTTTCCACACGTACACAGACCTTGAGACTCCTCTGTGGAGCTAAGCCATGATTTATCTCAACATCCAAACAGAAATTTATTTGACTACAAGTAAATCTTAAGGGACTTTAACATTCAGTAGAAGTTCAAATTGTAGAAGTCAGCAGGGTCATTTTACTATTGCTATGATGGAAAGTGTTAGGCTGTTGATGTAAGAATTTTAAACTATCGTTGCATAGTAAATTTATATCTGCTTAATACAATAAAGAGTTTTCCAATCTTAGCCCTGTTACACCCATACATTAACACACACTCACAAACACACATACTTCACCCCAATTTTCCAAAAACCATTTGTTTCCAGGCATTTTCATTATATTAATGAATTAATGCTTTCATTTATTTTTTTATTAGTCATTAAAGTATACTTCCCTAACAAACTCAAAAACAAACAAATTACGACTCAAAGGTGAATTTCACTTGGTAGCGTTTAGATACTGGCTTTGTTCCAGTGTCTTGGATGCTTATGGACACACAAGACAAAGATGGATCTCACGTTTATTCTTTTGTCGCTGTTATTTAGCCTTTCTGAGGGTTGCTTGCAAATTAACCAAGAAGCAGAGTTATGCTGAAAGGATGAGTTGCATTCCCCACGTCTCAGTTCTAGCAGGTACTAGTGCTCCAAGGACCACCAGTCTACAGCACCACCAAGCATGTCCAGGGAGTCATCTTGCCACAGGGAACTAACCTAATAATCATGCTTGTTTATTTTTTACGTAACCATGCGTCAATTAATTTGGGAGATAGAGAAATACCTTAGAGATTATTTAGACCAAGCTCTTCCTTTTACTCCTTACAAAAGAAAAAACTGAGCTTCAGAGAGGGAAAGCAGGTAACTCCAGGTCACACAATTAGATGACACCAGAGGCAGGACTGCCATTCAGACTCCCCCTCCTAGGCCAGAGCTCTTTCTAATATAACGCACTACCTTCCAAGAGAATATTAGAACATCTCCTAGGCTGTCGTCCTACTGATGGCCTCCAGTCCTCCCTTAAAATCACTATCATAAAAAGTCACATTTAACGCTCTTCTTCACAGCTCTACGTAAATGAGGCACCAGTAAACTACACCAACGTAGCCACTGACAAGGGAGTGATCCATGGCTTGGGGAAAGTTCTGGAAATTCAGAAGAATAGATGTGATAATAATGAGACTATTATTGCACGAGTAAGTTATACCCAGGGGCCAATGTTGCAACTGAAGGATGTTGGCTTCTTTTTTATAATTCTTTAAGCAGAGTCTTTTCCATTAGGGTATCTCAGTTCAGTCCAAAAACCACCAGGGGAGCACCTCTGAAATGCCAAGGTTATTCCAGGCTGCGGTTCACAAAGGAAAATAAGACATGATCCCTGCCCTCAATGGGCTCTTCATAGGTTGTATTTTCAGTGCCTGTGAAAGGCTGCCCAGGGAGCTACGTTGAGCAGGATTCTGGAACCATTGGCTTCCTCAAAGAAAAGATGTACCATGTTCAGTATGGGTATAGGGAGGGGACTGTGGTGCACATGGCAGGTAGGAACCAAGCCTGGTCTAACAGAAGAGACAGCACAGAAATGAATGATTTCAGCATAACACAGGCTGTGATGAGGGAGAGTTTCCCTCCAGTCCATGGCGTGGTGTAGGATCTTCCAACAGCAGTAATAACTGCTAATGTTTACTGGTAATTACGATGTGCCAGGCACTGCTATAAACACTTTGTGTGTATTAACCCATGTAATCCTCATAGCGTCCTACAAAGTGGGTGACATTACTAACCCCATTTGGGGGGGGAAATGAGCTGCAGGAGGTTAAATAATGCACCCAGGCTCACACAGTAGCAAGTGACAGAGAAGGGTTTCAAATCTGGAGCTCTAAACAACTACACCATACTGTCCAGGAGGTACCAAGTTCAGGGCTAGACACACCAGCCTCCTCCTGTTTTAGGAACAGGCTGTCCTTAGGAGCGTCTGTCACTGTTAACTTTTGCTCTTTGTTTTGTAATAACATCATTATTATCTCTATGGGGTGTCTCCACTTTTCAGCCCTCAGCCAGGCCCTGTGCTCCCAAGTTGGACACTAGGTGTGGCCCCTCATTAGTTTCTAAATCTGGCCCAATCCCCTAAATAGTGGGTTTTCAATAAAAGAGAGTTGCTGTTGAAGAAATTAGGATTTAAATGAGATAACACCATGATTTAAAGGGTTATTAGACTCAGAAGAGTATTGTAGAGAAAAGTAATGCTCTAATGGGCATGACTCAAAGCAGTTGAAGTGTTTGTCTCAAAGAACATCAAAGAAGTTGACCAGATGACTTTGCTTTTTATTTTTTTTTTACTAAGTCTTTTGTACATAGATCATAAATACATTTATGCCATTTTCAGTGTGTTGATTATTTGTACAAATTGGAGTGCTTACATCGACTTTGCTTGATTTTTAATTCTTTATACTAAAATCTTTAGATCTGAGCTCTAAAAAAAATTTGCTACCTCATTTTGCACTAAAATTAATAACCTCCAAATGTTCCCTTTACCTCTTTTTATCAAGGGAAAATGTGGGAAGTGTCCACAGCTACCAGTCTGCCCGCTTGGAACTATACCACTAGTAAGTATTTTGTCTGCTTTGGTGCAATAGTTTCTAGGTTGGAGGGAGTCCAAATTAGAAAATAAATCTCAAGCACTTCTAATTTTCACTTCTCTCATTCCTTCACTTAATTTGAATTAAAGTTTACCTTGTTATATGCATCTTTGCAAAGTCTTAAATCCATTTGGAGGAGACCAAGGCAAAATTTAGTTAATAAATAAATGCAAATGGGTTCATGTTTACCAACACGCAGGGTAGAGTAGGGATTTTTCACTTTCTACGTCTTTCCTATCCCAGTAGCCAGTTGAGGACAGCACCAAAAAAACATATGAGAGAAGACAGACACTATATCCAAACACACATCCACCTGCCTGATTTCCTTTTATAAGTTGAAGCTGCAACTAACTTTCTCAAAGAAACAGATGGTAGACATGGAAGGAGTAGACATGTCTTTGAATTACCAATCCCTGTTTCTTGAAGCTATTTATTGTAAAAGCACTCTTCTGATAACAACTATTACAAAGATTAAACCTTCATGCCCCTTTCATAGCATGATAGTAATAATTTATCACAACTAATACTGATTTTCTAACTTGAGTTTTCACTTAATCTGATGTATCGTAAGCAGTCTTACCCCTTTCTTGGACTGATGCAGAATATAAATCAACAAATAAATGCAAACCAAGTTTCAGATCAATCAACACTGTTCCCATCCAGTGCTGGAAGAACATTTTTACCCAGTTTACTCTATGATTCTTTTGGACCTGAGTTAGTCTTCTAGAGAAACATTCTTTTTACAGAGTACTATGTTACAGTATAATTATTTGGATTTTGCCACCTGGCATTCTGGCAGCCAACACTGTATTCCTGTGTTTTCTTATGAAGCAATGCCAAGAACCACCATGCTCCTTTTCCAGAACATTCCAGTCATAGAGCAATGCACCACCCACCTGCTTGCTTTAGAGATTGGAAAGTGGTTTTTTTTTTTACTTATAAGCTGACATAATCATTGTTATTTTATAGGGCAATGAGACGATGAAATGTATCTATACCCTTTATTTCCTGGGAAAACGATCCGTGTTCATTGGGTGCCAGCCAAAATGTGTGAAAACTGTCATTGTGAGTATGACAATCTAATCAACTTTCTAATTATTGCAGCAGCACTGGGAAATTCAATCATTTGTTATACTTTTCTTTTCCTTTTTTTTTTTTTTTTTTTTAATGGACACAGAGTTTCACTCTGCCACCCTGGGTAGAGTGCCCTGGCATCCTCATAGCTCACAGCAACCTTAAACTCCTGGGCTTGAATGATCCTCTTGCCTTAGCCTCCCAAGTAGCTGTCAACAAGTTCCTGTCAACACCCAGCTAGTTTTTCTATTTTTGTAGAGATCGGGTCTCACTCTTGCTCAGGCTGATCTGGAACTCCTGAGCTCAACCAATCCACCCGCCCCGGCCTCCCAGAGTGCTAGGATTACAGGCATGAGCCACCCAGCTTGGCCTCATTTGTTACACTTTCTGTGTTTTCTCTCTACTACACCCACTTCTTCCTCATTATCTTCATTATCATTGTCATTCAAAGTGCTCCAGGTAGCAATAAAACTCAGAGCAGCCCTGTACTTCAGACAATGGGTAAACACAACAGTATTCAATCACGTCATGAAAAAAGGGGTCTAAGAGGCTAAGAGGCCCTCCCTGCTCTGTGAGCGTGTGTCTAAGTAAGAGAGAAAATGGTCACTAACTCAGGGAAAATGAAATCTGCCTGGTCATTTAGAAAACAGGACCCCAAAGCTGCACACCACTGGGCATTGCTTTGGCATTTGCAGAAAAGTCCTCGCAGAGGCTGGTCTGGTCCTGCAGCTGCAGAGCTTGGGCTGGAAGAGATTCTGTGTTCAAATATAGTGGAGCATAAAAGCAGGACAAACCAGACAGACGTCCAGGGCGTCCCCTAACTACAAGAAATTGGTTTGGAAAACATCAAAGTCCTCGCCCCGGAGGCTCCCAACTTGAGTGCGTGATGAAATAGCATCCGTGGGAAGAGCCGGGTTTGGGTGAGGAAAGCCCCTGCGCTCCCCGCTCTGCAGAGTCCCACACAGCACTCTGTCACTTCGCTGCTGCCTCCCCTCCTTCCTCGTATTTCTTCATCCTCTTCTCTGACTTGCCTTTGTCCTTCGCCTCTTGCCTGCCTCCTTGGTGGAGGCCTTGGTTGGTCCTGCCCCGGCACCTCTGGAAATTGCCGAGCGTCACCGTCCCTGGGAAGATCCCGCTAGCGTCCCGCAGCCCCTGGGTGTCGGGTCAGAGATGGAGGCGCACGCAGCATCTCTCACACACACACGCAGGATGGCAGCTCTGAGGCTGGACAAGACCCAACACGGAGAGTGCCTGTCCAGCCCTGTCCTCCTGTTTCAGACGAGGGAATGCTGTGCTGGCTTCTTCGGTCCCCAGTGTCAGCCCTGCCCGGGGAAAGCCCAGAACCCCTGCCTGGGTAACGGCATCTGCCTGGACGGAGTGAACGGCACGGGCACGTGCGAGTGCGGGGCGGGCTTCAGGGGCACCGCATGCGAGACCTGCATCGAGGGCAAGTACGGCGTCCACTGCGACCAAGGTGCGCCCCTCTCCCCTCCCCATCCAGCTCCTGCGCTGCCCTAATGGGCAGGTGCTTCCTAACTGGCCTGTCTCCCAGCCCGCTGCGACCCTCCCCTCTGTTACCCTGTGAATTATAAGAACACCGTGTCATTTGCATAGGGCGGTGTTTCCAGACATTTCCAGTCGCTAATCTGCACCAATCTACCCTCAACCTGTTCTTTGACACTCTAGCCCGACTGCATTTCCGAACCTTATGTACATGGGTTTTGCTATTCCCGTTTTACAGATGAGGATGGTAAGACAAAGAGGTTGAATGACTCCCCCAAGGTCACACTGGGGAGTGGCAGAACTGAGATTTGACCCACCTTACTTGACTCTGAAGCTTTGCTCTTAAATTGTGCTGTTCTTCTGTGAAGATTATTCTATTGATTCATAGTCAGCAAGCACATGCTTTAAGTTGTTTTGCAAAAGTAGTGATGGAGCCAGGTCATCTGCATTCCCCAGCCCCCGACACAGGCAGGACACCTGTGAGAGGGCCGACACGTGTGTCCTCAGGGACACCCGTGAGAGGGCCGGCACGTGTGTCCTCAGGGACACCCGTGAGAGGCCGACACGTGTGTCCTCAGGGACACCCGTGAGAGGGCCGACACGTGTGCCCTCGGGGACACCCGTGAGAGGCCGACACCCTGTGCCCTCGGGGACACCTGTGAGAGGGCCGACACGTGTGTCCTCAGGGACACCTGTGAGAGGCCGACATGTGTGTCCTCAGGGACACCTGTGAGAGGGCCGACATGTGTGTTCTCAGGGACACCTGTGAGAGGGCCGACACCCTGTGCCCTCAGGGACACCCGTGAGAGGCCAACGCGTGTGCCCTCAGGGACACCTGTGAGAGGGCCGACACCCTGTGTCCTCAGGGACACCTGTGAGCGGGCCGACACCCTGTGCCCTCAGGGACACCTGTGAGAGGCTGACACGTGTGCCCTCAGGGACACCTGTGAGAGGCCGACACCCTGTGCCCTCAGGGACACCTGTGAGAGGCTGACACGTGTGTCCTCAGGGACACCTGTGAGAGGCGGACACGTGTGTCCTCAGGGACACCTGTGAGAGGGCCGACACTGGGAAAGACAGATTTCCTAACCCAGGATGAGAAAGCAAAGCGTTGTTCTACCTGTACTAAAAAACATAAACTTGACCCAACTATCACTGTTTTCTCATCAGCTGGTCTAAGCCAGACAAAAATTAATATATACTTGAATCATGATAACTGGACCATATAGTATATAATTAGAATTATAGGGGGGTGAGTTCTGCGTTATTTGGGAGAATTACCTGCCTGCATTTGTGCACAAGTTCCTATCCTAGGACCCAAACATGACTCTCACAGGGTCCAGCAAAGCCAAATGCATTTTTGTGGGGAAGGCATCCAGAGCTTTCATCCAGCTCTCAAAGAGGCTGACAACCCCACAGTGAAACAAAGGAATCAACATCTCTGTACTGCTGAAGAAAGCCGGGCCACTCCAGGCTGATACAAACCCCATATCAAATGGGCTTCTTTTTAAGTCCACTCCTAGGGACCAAGCATGGTTCCATCCCCACGTCACCCTGGATCCACAGATAGTCTTGGCTGAGACCACTCTCGTGCTGTGTGGTTCTCATGCCTACAGTGCTGCCCACTCCAAAACCGTCTCTTTGTTGCAGCATGACTCAGTTTACCTGTTTTAACCACTTCATTCCATCTCCCACACCCCTACCCTTTCCATGGGTTGAGCCCCCCATTACAGACAGTGATTCCCCAGAAGCAGGTTGGAGAGCAAAGTGCAACAGTGTGAACCCAGCAAATGACACGTGAGTCGTTGAACGTGGGTTAGACTAGCCTAATGGTTTAAAGGTGTTCTTCCACTTAGCATGTCCTTGTGTCTATGGGAAATGCAACCAGGGACCCTCGGGTGACGGCTCCTGCGAATGTGACGTTGGCTGGCGAGGAGTGAAATGTGACAATGGTAAGAATGAGCCCTTCAGAATTTGTCACCTTAGCCTCTCGGCCGCTACACTTTCTCTTTCTAAAATAGAAATGACAGTTTTTTACTTCTTCTGACAATAAACATAATTCCTACTTGCAGCAAAAAGTTTGTAAAATTAAAAAAAAAGAAAAGCAGAGAGAAGAAAATTAAATGGCTCTTACTCCCAAGACAGGAAAGAACTATTACTGGTGCTTTTATTAGCTTCAATCTTTTTCTGGGCATATAATAACACATATAGGGGGTCATGTTGTACATACAGTCTTGTAACCTACCTTTCTCACTTCACAATATATAACAGACATCGCTCCATGTGAATAAAAGTAGAAAAATATCATTAATTTTTAATTTCCAGTAATGTTGGGACAGTGTCACACCTTTTTAAATCAATTTTATCATCAACAGTGCGAGGATGAGCGTATCTTGTAGGCATGCTTTCACATTTGTCTTATTAGTTCTTTGATAAATTCCTAGAGATAGGATTTCTGTGTCAGGAGTTGGCACTCTGGGGGAAGGTCTTCCTACTGACTGCCAAGTTGTCCTTCAGAGGTTATTTCAATTTATATGCCTATCCACAGAGGGCTGAGAAGGCCCATTCTTCCAACCCCCCCACAGGTATTTCCTGATGGCTCCCAACGTGCTTCAGGTAAAAGTGACGAGCAAGAACAAAATTTCAGACAGAAAGAAGCACGTGGAATAAGGCCAGGTACAGTGGCTCACACCTGTAATCCCAGCACTCTGGGAGGCTGAGGCAGGAGGATTGCTTGAGCCCAGGAGACTGAGGTTGCTGTGAGCCATAGCACTCTACCCAGAGTGACAGAGTGAGACTCTGTCTTTGAAAAAAAAAAAAAAAAAAAAACACAGAAGTGTGGGGAAGCTCTACACATGTGGGGAACCACAGGATTGCAGACTGAGAGGAAAATACAGACAAAGAGGAGAGTTGAATGAGAAAAAGCTACAGTGGCGTGGGAGGCAGGAGCCAGGCAGGAACAGCTAAGGAAGCTGGACTTGCTGATAAAGTCAGCAGGAAGCCTTTAAAGCAGTGGTTCTCAAGCTTCCTAAGACTGCCACCCTTTAATACAGTTCATCATGTTGTGGTGACCCCCAACCATAAATTATTTTCATTGCTACTTCATAACTGTAATTTTTGCTACTGTTATGAATCGTAATGTAAATATCTGATATTAGGCGACCCCTGTGAAAGTGTCGTTCAATCCCCAAAGAAGTCTCGACCCACAGGTTGAGAACCGCTGCTTGAAAGGGTTCTAAGCAAGGAAGCAATATAATCTGAGCATGTAGGAAAAATCATTCTTATTCCAGATTTAAGAAACTATCCCTGGAGGCAGGAATCAGAGCTTTCCTGCCTGCCCTCTGGGGTAGGAGTTTAGGAGGAAATCACAGGCACCCACCAGCTCCAGGGATGTGAGGTTGTCAGAAGGTGTCTTTGCCCAGAGCTCCAGGTAATGCTAAAATCAAAGGCATGCAGAGTTAAGACACTTCCTTAAAAGGGTTGAAATTTCAATAGGTGGAGAATGAAGAGAAAGGGATTTTTAGGGTCACAGAATAACACAAATAAAACCATAAAATTTCACTGCATCCACTCCTGCCCACTGAAAATGTTCCCTGAGGCCAACTTTGCTGCCAGGTGTCTGTTTTAGGGCCTTGTGACTTGGCCAGAGCTAATAAGATTCCTATCCCAAAGGCTCTTAGCTTGAACATCCTGCCTGAAGTTACTTTTTCTTCAACCCTAATCATTTATTTCTGGATCCTGCCCTGTCAGGAAATATCTGCTAGTTAGGTATCCAAAAGCAATAACTTACATCATGTACAGGAAATTTAGAAATTAATCCAATAACTAAATATTATGTACCTGCTGTGTGCCAAGTGTGGGGCTATTTCCGTGCATGTACAAATCTTCTAATATTATTTATAAGGATGTTTTTGCTTGTTTATATCATTCTATTAAAAAACAGATGAAAACTAAAGAGAATAAAATTAGGAAGAATAAACGAGAAAGAATAACCTGGGAAATAGAAATGCCCAGGTAAGATCACACGGTCCTATTCAAGCGAGGATGCCGTGTTTTCCTCATCCGTACATTCTCACCGCCTGGTACCAGGCCAGGCAAACAGGAGATGCTCTGTCAGGGAATTTGACCTTCAGATTTGGCTCTAAGCTTCATGACAGGTCATATGAAAAAGGATTGTTTTTTACTGCCACATAGTTTCACATAGCTCAAATGATACATACCAGTTATTTGCAAGGAAGTAAATCTTTTCCTAGCACACCCACACACAAATTCTCAAGTAAAACAGGACTGATGCAGCAACTGGTTCTCTTTTTCAGAGATCACAACAGACCATTGCAATGGGACATGCCACACCAGCGCCAAGTAGGTACCCCCTGGCCCTTCTTTGGGGACAATATGAAGGACATTTTTTTTTTTCTCCACGGTTTCCACCCCAGGCCCTATCCTCAGGGAGTAATTTCCTAACACCACTTCTGAAGGTTGAGGACACAATTTTAGTATGAAACTAAAAATATCTCTGAAGAGACCCCATCATCTTGTCAGGTGCAGGCTTTCCAACATGCTGCCATCTGAATTTCCTGGCATGTTGGCAAAAATGCCAGTTGTTACCCTGTCTAAACCACCAGGACTCTTTCCTGGAGGCCAAGGAAACCCAGTAGGCCTCAGTTTCAGAAAACACTGCTCCCGACTCACAGCCAAGCCTCACTTGGCATCATACTTCTAACTTCCAGACAGGCTTGTTTAGCTAGGAGTGAGACCTGAATTCAAAGTCAGTCCCTGTCAGTTTCACTGACTGCACAACCTAGAGTCAGTTATTTAATCCCTCTAAGCCTCATCGTCTTCATCTGCAAATGGGAATAATGACGCCCACCTGCTGGGGCTATTGGACTGCATTCGGATGACGTGAAGTAGTGCACCAGCCACAGCTCCTAGTAGTCCCAACCTCGTTCCTGGGCTGATGCCTGCATGCACACACACTACAGTCTGCCTGATGATGGATGACTGCAGCATCAGCCGCCTGTGCTGAGCGAGGCCAGGCCTGACATGGACTCTCCTCCCCAGCCTAAGGCAGGACCTCTGAGTGCCTCTTTGGGGCAGGGTCCAAGATGCCGGGGCTGAGTGACTGGAGAGTCACATGGGGGAGGGGGGATGTTGAGTACTTTCTGCAAACGCCATTTGCCTTTTCTCTGTGCAGCTGCCTTCTCAATCCCAATGGCACAAGCTCGTGCAAGTGTGCAGCAGGATTCCAAGGTGACGGCATGGTCTGCACAGGTAAGTGAAGAAGGAGTGCAAAGGGCCAACAAGGCTTGCACAGGCTGTCAAGGGACCCAGGTTTCTGCCTCTGAATGGGCCTTGGCAGCTGGCGCCAGCCCCTGAGGGTGAATTGCATATAACTGGCAGCCGATTGTGGCTGGAGACAGTCTACCCAGCGTTCATGGATGGGGTGTGTTGGGTTTGGAGTGAGCAGGGTCATTGCACCTATTTTGCAAGTGCACAAAACATTTGCTGTAGTTCACAGACTTGATTGCAGTTGGGATCACCTGGGCAGCTTTAAAAACCACTGATTTGTGTTTAGATCTCACACGAGGAAATGATAAACATTTCAGATGATGCAGATCATCTCAATGCTAATACCCTGATCTGATCACTCTACATTATACATATCCTAAACCACTATGTATAACTATTATGTCAATTTAAAAATTTATACAATTATTATCAATTTTAAAAATGTTTTTAAAAACCACTGATTTGATTGGCCTAGGGCATGGCTGGGGCGTTAAGACCCTGGAGTGGGCAAGAAAATGGTCGGATCCCTATTTCTTCCCCAACATGACCTTGGGTGTGTCTTTTAACTGCTCTTAGACCTACTAGTTCATTTGCAAAGAAAACATAAAACCAACACACACACACCCCCCAGAGAGATTTTGTGGTTAAATGACGTCCCGTATACAATGGCAGAATAATGCAGCTGTGAAAAACTGCCTCCTCATTTGCCTCTCTGGGCTTGACTCTAAGATCTTATCATTTATATTACATTGGGAAAGTTGCTTAAATACTCTTTGTATCATTTCTTTTCAATATGCAAATTGGGGATAATTTGAGAGCCTCCCTCATTGGGTTGTTGGTTGATAACCTGGATTCATATCTGCAAAGCCCCACATTCAGTAAATGTGAGCTGATATTCTTAGGGTATCTGGTGCTAGAAAAATGGAAAATCTTAGAGTCATTTTTCTCTTGAGCCCTGTGTCCTGGCAGGCCCTGGCCCACATTGTGGTGGAGCTGACCATCTTATCATGGGGATTTTCCCCAAATGCCAGGTACCTTGACCTTGGTCCCCAGATGTTTCCTACAGTAGGGTGTGCACAGTATGCTGGTAAAAACACCTGGAAAGGGCAAATATCTTTCCTGCCATCTTTGGGAGGAATTAGCCATAGTTATTATCTCAAGCCTGCCAGAGTCTATGTGCGGCCAAAGTGAGCACTCAGTGCCTGCCGGGGAGTTTCAAAGTATCTTCCATTTCTCAATGACTCAAGTAAAATTGCGTCAGTGAGCTTTTCTCTTCCCCCTCCTCCACTCTGTATCATCCCTCTCTTCGGTAGCAATCAACGCCTGTGAGATCAGCAATGGGGGATGCTCTGCCAAGGCTGACTGTAAGAGAACCACCCCAGGAAGCCGGGTCTGTGTGTGCAAGGCAGGCTACACGGGCGACGGCATTGTGTGTCTGGGTAGGTGGTCACCCTCATCCATCCTCAAAAACGGTGTACGACTCCAAGCCCTCTACCATGACACTAATGTGTGAGCTCTTACTGTTGGGACGTACAGCTACTGAGGTCATTATTCAGCCTGCCTGAGCAGGAAAGTATGAGAGTGTGGAAACAAGACCATGGGGGCGTGGAGGCGTGTAATGGCCAAAAAGCACTGTGGAAGGGTGAAAGGAGAGAAACTTTGTTTTTAATCGAGCAATACTAATAATAATAGAGTAATAGAGCAAAAGAAATAACATTCACATTGTCAGATAAGAGGAGAGAAACTTTTTAAAATTAAACATCATGGCAATAACTGAATTTTAAAACTTTTGTTAGTTTTTTTTTAATACACAAATAGAACATTCTCACTGTAGAAAAAGAAGGAGTATATGCTGGGGAGAAAATTCTGGAGACAACCCTGTTTTATTGTCGCCTGACCTGATTTGGCTATATATACATGTATTTTTTAAACAAAAAAGGTATTTCATGATACATAGTGCTTACTATGCTTAGCAAAATGATAGAACAACTCTTCCTGAAAATAGGTATAGCCCTAATTCGTTCTTTCAACGGCCACACACTATTCTACGGTAACAGCATGCCCTAGGAAGTTGTGTGAATTCAAATTTATACTTGGAAAAAAAGATTCACACAGAAGAGTTGTACAGTACAGAAAAGACCCCCTTGTTCTTTGCTGCCTGCACTGATTAACCTTGTGCCCCATCTGCCTTGCTTGTTCCCTTTGTACACGTACATATCTTTGCTAAGCCATTTGAGGACAAGCTGTGCATGTGGTATTCCCTTTCATCCTAAGAAATTGAGTATGTATTTCCTAAGAATAAGGGTAGCCTCTTACATACCTACAGCACAGTTCTCAACCTCAGTAAATTGATTACCAATAGAATACTGTTGTCTGATTATCATTTCTATTCTAATCTCGCCAGTTGCCCCACTAATGGGCACTTTGTTGTTGTTTTTTGCAGTATCTCCTTCAGTGCAGGATCCAGTGTAGTGTCACATGTGACATTTACTTGTCAAGTCTCTTTAGTCCCCTTTCATCTGGGACAGTCCCTGAGCCCTGCTTTGCCTCTTTTGACATTGACATTTTGGGAGGATATAGTCTACTGCCCCCAACTCTTTCTTTCATTGATAGCACATCCTTTATTTGGGGTTTTTCTGATGTCCGTTCATGATTAGGGTCAGGTTACATGGTCCAGGACTGAATGTCACAGTTATGTTACGCCCATCTCGGGATGTCACACCGCTGGCACTGGATGCCCCTCTGTCCCTGGTGTGCAATGTTAATTTTGACCACCCAGTCAAGGTTTTGTCTAATTTCTCCACTAGATAGTTACTTTTTTCCCCTTTGCTACTGATAAGCAAGCATCAGGGAGACATTATAACACCAAGCAGACATCTTGGTTCTCATCAAAATGTTCTTCTGAATTTAGCATCAGTTGTTGACTCTTTCCCCCAACCAATCTAGATTGTGATGGTTGCAAATGATATTTTAAATTTTCCTAAGTCTCTTCAACCATAGCACTGTTGGTTGAGATGCCAAGATTCTATTATTTCAAACCCCTTGCTGCAAACACTCTTGTTCATTTCACAAGCAGATTCAGGACGGTCCCCCTAACCATATCTTGTAACCCCCCCTCCTGATTAGGTTCCTTCTTTCTCAGAACCATCAGCAAACTGAATCCCACTTTAATGCCTGTTCCCCTAGGTCAGTTAGTCCCCTAGCTCATCCCTCATGCTGCCTGCAGTGGGCAGCCACGCTTGATTTTCATGCCAGGTGTTGACTTTTTGCTTTAAAGAAATCAACCCGTGTCTGGAGAACCATGGCGGCTGTGACAGGAATGCAGAGTGCACGCAGACAGGACCCAACCAGGTGAGCTCCACGTCCTGAGCCCTGCGGGTTCCTAGAAAGAAATGCCTGGGTCTTTAGACACAGGAAAGAGGTAGAGGACAGACCTCTGAGGAGCAGCAGAAAATAAATACTTCAGGGGAAATTATGAAATAGTAAGAAGCCATTGTTTGGGAATGAGGAAAAAGGGGAAACAAAGGGTATTAGGAGAAGGGGCCCCCCTGGAGTGGGAGGGAGTAGCCATCTTCAAACACCACATGATTCAAGAAGTACCTAGACGGTCCCAGAAGTGCTCCTATTTCTTTTAGCTTTCTGATGCCCAGAATTCCACACTTTTTCTTTTTTTTTTTTTTGCAGTTTTGGCTGGGGCCAGACTTGAACCTGCCACCCCCAGTCTATGGGGCCAGTGCCCTACTCCTTGAGCCACAGGCGCTGCCTCCCCCCCCACTTTTTTCTTTAGCTTATAGCCCTGAAATGCATGCACCACAGCAGAAGATAAGATTCTTGGCCGTCTCCCAGTCATGAGCTCCCAGCAGAGAGAGCTTGTAGTCCTCCCTGGAGAGCAGACTGGGTATGTGGGGAAAACGTGAGGTCTCCAGCATCAGAGGACAGGGATGGGTGGGAAGACGTGCACGGGGAAGCTGGAGGTTCAGAGACCCAAGTCCCAGTTCCCTCCATCTCTGTCACACAGTGAACATGCAAAATAGCCAGGTGGGAAATTATATACATCCAAAATCGGATGACAAAGTGAGGTCCCCAGTGAAAGTGCTCTCAACCTTGCTGAGCCATCAGGGACCTCAGTGCTGAGTCTCTGGATGGGTAGATCACCCAAGGGCTTAAAGAGCCCCAAAATAAGGAAGGAAATTCATCTTGAAAGGATTGTCTGTGTATACGCACACACAGGTCTGTGCATATGGGAAAATCACAACAGCCAATGCTAGGCTTTCTTACACCTGTTTTAGGGTTCAGTAGAGTTTTTATTTTAAAGTACATATGAGCTGGGGGGAACCTGTAGGCTTTTGCCCCTCCAGACCTAGAAGACAGTAAAGGGGGTATGAAATTGAATTCTGAGAACAAGACTTTAGCTGAGGAGGGTCAACTGGTGAGCATTTTGAAGAAGTTTTGAGAAAGGTCAGGACCTGTTTGTGGAGGAAGAGGAGGAGAAAGAGTGAAAACCTGCCAGTGCAGCCCTGGCTGGCCCACCTGATGAGTTCAAGTTCTAAAAACAAGCAGACATTAGCCCAGGGCCTATGTCAGGTAGGAGGTTCTCATGTGAATTAGAGAAGCCAGCCCTTTGGAGACAGACTGGGAGCAGGTGTCCCTCTCCTTGGGCACACACAGCCAGTGAGGAGAGCGTGAGCGGGGCCCCAGCCCCACGACCCGGTGCTCCTGAGCAGAGTGCATGTGACCTGGGCCCTGGACCTGGCTTCCTGTGGGCGGTGCCCATCCCTCAACTTAAAGCATCCCCCTGAGATCTTTGGCCAGCCAGGGCGTTTGGCTGATCGGCTCCATGTTGTGAACCCCAGGGGGCAACCAAGGCCTCTTCATGACATCTGCCAGCACTGGTGCCTTTGGGCTCAGGGAGGGTGGAGATGAGCAAGAAATGAGTATGGACGGTGGCGGCACATAGCTCAGCTTCCTTCCTCTGACCTCCACCAATCAAAGAGAGAAACAAGGATCCAAAGTGAGAGTTAAATAAAAGTAAAAGGAATCTTGGCAGCAAAGACAGGATGTGCATGAGATCCTTGTGCTCTGGCGAAACATGCCAAATGTGCAAAAATAGAAGATGGTAATCACCATTATAGACTAGCTGTTACCAATATCAAAAGTGGACTCTCCTAACGTGACCATGACCGTGACGAAATCTGAGTCTGAGAGCTGGCACTCAGGGCCGGTACAGAACTTGTCTACTAAATGACCCTGCTACCCTCTGCCCCCGACAGGCCGTCTGTAACTGTCTGCCATTGTACACAGGAGATGGGAAGGTCTGCACGCTCATCAATGTCTGCTTAACTGTGAGTACAGCTCTGGGCAGGCACCCTAAGGCCATTGACAAGGGTGTCAATGCTGCCAAGGATAGACAGCAGGCTTAAAGAGAAAGGCACCAACCCAGGCACCACCATTAGCATCATTAGCACCATTAGGACTGGAAAAGGAGGAGTTGGTGGAAGATCCTCGGTATTATGTGCCTCCTGTGAGCTCTGTGTCTAAAGGATGAGGGAGGAGAAATGGCTTGGAAATGACAATGTGAAGGAAGACCATGACATGTGGGGGTAATGGAGGGAAATGGAGCTTAACTGGAAGGGCCCAGAGAGGACAGTGTTTGCAGGAGACTGATGCCTCTGGAGGAAGACATGAAGGTGAGAAGGGAGCATATTGGGGAGTTGCAGACAGCATAGGGAACGGTCTGTGAGGACAGGGAGGGTGGGATGTGGGTCCTAGTATTCATGTCTAGAGGCACATGGAGGAAAGTGTCCATGTGGTGAGTGTCCCCAGGGTTGTTGACTTTGAACTTCACTGGGCTTTTAGGTCTGTGCCCATCTTCCACAGCTTATAGAACTCTAAGGACAGAGACAATGTGTTCCATCTACTTTATACCAAGTGCCTTCTATCTGATGACTGTCACCTTTCCTATGATCAGATCAGAGTCAAGCTTAAAAGCTGGGAAATATCAAACAAGATTGGTCCCTTTCTAGCTAATGCCCAGATGCTGAGAAATTTCCAACTTGGCAACTCTAGACTTGCCTATGTAGGGCTGGAGATCTTCCCAGAGGGACCTGCTACCTGGGGATATAAGACCCGGTGAATAAGGTGACCCCGCAACCAGGGGGAAATAATTGGAAGGCAAGTTTAGGGAAAAGGGCGAATAGTAAAAAACAAGTCAAAGTCAGAGAGTGAGACTAAAAACAAATTTCGTCACAGAATTGCTTTGCAAATATTCACAGAGCTGGCAAAATAACTATGCTAATCCCTATCCCCTACCCCTTGGCAATTTTACTAGAAAAATGGTGGCTGTAGTGAATTTGCCATCTGCAATCACACCGACAAAGAAGGAAGAACTTGTACTTGCAAGCCAAACTACATTGGAGACGGATTTACCTGCCGTGGCAGCATCTATCAGGTAACCCCAGACATACTGCCATAAATCAGATCCTACTCCACTACACATGCTGAGAATCCAGGTAACCAAGGAACACTCAAGGCTTTGCAAACGGTAAAGCTCTAAAAAAAAATGTGAAAGGCTATTTTTCTATAAAACAGCAGTGAAAAGAAATTTGTCCATGGAAATTCATTTGACCCGGAAAGAGGGTAAGGTGGTGATTCAGACTGACTGATAGTTCTAGGGTCAGAAACAACCAGGTTTGAATTCAGTTCGGCCAGTTAGTAAAGTGGTGACTTTGAGCATGTTACATCACCTCTCTGCGTATCCATTTTCTAATCAGTAAAGGAAAAGAATAATGGTACCAAGCCAAATCCATCAGGTTGTTACAATAATTAAATGAGATAATATATGTAAAGGACGCAGAGTGCACAATAGTTTAAAGGCCTTACCATGGTGTGGAACTGTTGCGTGTGTGTGCGTGTGTGTGTGTGTGTGAACATGTACCCACCCACATGCCTAAGCTTAGAGTATTTGCCGGTGTGATACTTACAGGTGACTATTATTAAGTGGTCAGTGATGTAAAGAGGAACTGAAGTATTCTGGCTGATCAAATATTCTTTTTTTTTGTTGTTTTTTCTGCAGTTTTTAGCTAGGGCTGGGCTTGAACCCACCACCTCCAGCATATGGGGCCAGCGCCCTACTCCTTTGAGCTACAGGCGCTGCCCAATCAAATATTCTTAACAGAGTAACCAAACCTGCCATATGAGGGGACCAGAGGTAGAGTTGAGGGGGAAAGTCTGTAAAAAGGAAAGGAGGCCATTCCAGGGATCGCTTGGGAGGCTTTATGAGAAAAGGGCAGAAAAAGCAGGAGTGGAGTCTGACCACAAGTCAGGTCAGCTTTCACACGGATTCAAGGGGCTTTTATTATCCCTTATCAACAGGGTTGAATGTGGCAGGGCATTCCCAGAGGGTGTCATTCCTTCTGCAGAGGGACTGATTTTTGCATTCAGGGCAAATCTAGGAGTTATATCCTTTTTTTTTTTTTTAAATGATTTATTTATTTATTTATTTTTTCTTTGTACAGACAGTTTCACTTTGTCACCCTCAGTACCAGTGGAGTCACAGCTCACTGCAACCTCCAGTTCCTGGGCTTAGGCGATTCTCTTGCCTCAGCCTCCCAAGCAGCTGGGACTACAGGCACCCACCACAAGGACCCGCTATTTTTTTCAGCCAGGGCCGGTTTGAACCTGCCGCCCTTCGTATATGGGGCCAGCACCCTACTCACTGAGCTATAGGAGCTGCCCTAGGAGTTATATCCTTAATTGGCCACCAGCTGGGACCAGAATAAAAGTTACTGTTCTATTGTTTTCCCAGGAACACCGGCCTCGAAGCATTCCAGGGGCTGAGCAGGGGGTTTGCTGTGGTCATGCAGTTTGGTTTCAGGCCTGCTTTTCCCCATCAGCTGTCTCCCAAAATGGCTGTATTCTTGTCAGGGTCATTTCCCACACCATAAAACTATAATGGAATTTTTATTTTTTAATATTTGAACTTTTCAAAATGCTCTTAAAACTCAGATGCTTCTGGAAATGACTGAGCCACTCTTTGATAAATCACATGGCAATTCTAGAAAGGTTGTGGAACTCACAGTGGTCCACGCAGTTGTTCTGGACATCAGTTGTGAGCCTGGAGGCGCCGATTCAAACAGGTCCAGGGTCGCAGATTTGCAGCTGAAGGGATGGCAGATACTCACAACCTTAGGGAAATCATCCTGCAATAATTCTGTGTTTTTCTTGCATGTAGCAGTTCAAGACATTAAACAAAACTTTCCTGTTGTTGTTTGCAGGAGCTTCCCAAGAACCCCAAAACCTCTCAGTATTTCTTCCAGTTGCAGGTGAGAATATGTGCGTCTATCCAACTATAAGAGTTTTGCCTCAAGCCAGATAAACCATTAGCCTCCAGAGGTGGTGAGGGTGGAAGAAAGTCTGGGCACTTGAGTTTCTGGCATTTTCTACATATGAGTATAGAAAATGAAAAAAATTCTCATTACACACCAGTGGAGAAAATAAGCATCACTGGGCCAACTGGTTAACACTTTAGGTGAAAATATTAAACTTGACCTTTCTGTACATCATACATCTGAGTGATGTCTAGATATATTGGAGAATAAAATATAAACTATAAGAGTAAAATCATTAAAAACTAGAAGAAAATATAGATAATCACAGTAACCATATGACCTTAGAATTGAAAGAAGACAATTATTCTAACAGCTACATAAATCACCTTAATTTTTGTATTTGCATTATTATCCCAATAGTGTATTAATATGTGGAAGAGACACTGAAAAAGAATACCTGAAAATAATAGGAGTTCCTTTGGGGTGATGGGATTATGGGGTCATTATTATTTTCTCCTTTATGCTATATTTTCAAAATCTTTAATATGATAAGTACGTGTTAATTTCACCATTAGAGAAAAACATACATGACTTCAATGACAGAATCTGGCTTTCATCTGAATCAAAGACACATCCAATTTTCGCTGCTCAGGTGCCATTGACACTGGTATCTGCTGGAACCTCTACCTATATTAGGTTAAGTTAAGTGACTTGTGGGGCCCACCTTCCTTCCTACAGGAGCATTCTCTGAAAGACCTGGGGGGCCCAGGCCCCTTCACAGTTTTTGCACCCTTGTCTGCAGCCTTTGATGAAGAAGCCCAGGTAAGCAGGAGGCTGGGGGCAGGTGGACAAAGTTTGGGGCTAGAACACAGTCTTTGGGCCTCACTCTGGAACCAACACTAGAGATGTCTCTGGCCAGGAGATTTAGCATCAGGTAAAGCTGACCAGTAAGAAAAGCTTCTACTTCTTAGCATAGGGACCCTGTCAGGGAATGCATCCAGGTGGGTTTGGCATAGTAATGGTACCACTAGCCAGAGACCTTCTAAAGGACATTCCTGAACAAGGTAGAAGGTGGGAGAAGATTCATAATTCTCAAATGATCCAAACCTCCTGTAGACAAAAAAAGGAAGGCAGATGGGGAAATGCTGTATTAAAGAGATTTAAATTGGTTCTTTCTTACAGGATTTAGCAGAGCCTTTATGGTTGTAATATTCACTGGGGCTCTTCATGCTGAATTACCCATTAATAACAGTGACAGCTAATATTTACTGTGAGTACCAGGCACTGTTCTGAGTGCCTGGCTTAGATTGACTCATTTGGTCCTCACGACAACCCTGTGAGCTAAGTGCTATTACTATTCCCATTTTACAGTTGAGGATATGGAGGGAATGAATTTTCCCAAAGTCACATGACCAGCAGGTGGTGGAGTAGGAACTCAGACCTAGGCCTGTGCACTTCACCACTACACACACTGCCTGTACTTTGAACGCCAGTCAAAGCAGAGGCACAAAAACAATGTTTGAAAGAATTTGATATTTGGTCATTCAAAAAAAAAGCCATCAGAGGAGTCATCAGGAAACAATGAGAACTTTGTGGACTTTTTATGGCACTGTGTGGTTAACATTGTGTTTTGAATTCCAAATGGAGCTACGTCATGATATGTTCTAATACTAAGGGCTTAAATCTGGCTCTGGAACCTCTCCAAGAGTATGATGTACTGTACAGTGTTTCCCAGCATAATTCAAAAGAAAATGAATTATTTGGGGGTCATCTCACAGAACTTAGAGTCTTTGCAACAGTGCTGTGAAATACTGGAACAGAGGCATGCCATATTCCCTTTCATTCTGAGATTGCACAGTGGAGGCAGGAAAGGAATTAGGACCAGCCACTGTCTCTCTCTTGCCTGGGCAGCCTCTGTCTTGTAACCCCGCAACAAACCAGCCCTGCCTGCCCACTTCCCACAGTCTGGGTGGGGAGAGAGGTATGAGAGTAAAGAGGAGAAGAAAGGAAAGGAGCAGCCCGCAGCAAAGTCCTGCCTCTGGCTGGACCCTCTGACTTTCTATTACAGATTAGAGACTGGGACAAACAGGGCCTAATGTCCCAGGTTCTTCGGTACCATGTGGTCTCCTGCCACCAGCTGCTTCTGGAAAACCTGAAAATGACCCCAAATGTTACCTCTCTCCAAGGGGAGCCAATCTTCACCTCTGTCTCTCAGGTGAGAGAGGCGTCCCCAAGACCACGCCAATTACCCTTAAGTCCCCTCTGTCTCCTCCTTTTCCTTAGAGTAAAGCCAGTAATAATACTTCTAATTGCGCTGAGTGATTTCTATGTGCAGGCACTATTCTAAGTATGTGCTAACTTGTTTAATCTTTAAAATAGCCCCGTGATAGAGATAGTATTATTATCCTTAATTTCTGAATAAGGGAACTGAACCCAGAGAGGTTAAGTGACTTATCCAGTGCCACACAGCAAGTAGATAGTAGAGCTGGAATTGCAACTCAGAGGCAGGGCAACTCCAGGCCGTAAATAAACCTGCTGTTTGTAGCATCAGTCAGAAGCCAGAAAGAGACCAAAGCTTTTCATCAAAGCTACTTGATCATGCTGGTCCCATTCCTCGTCACAACAGAGAAACAAATGGTGGCCATAGAATTCATTGCAAAGGGGACTCGAGGCCTGTAGCTTAGTGAGTAGGGCACCAGCCACATACACTGAAGCTGACGGGCTCAAGCCCAGCCTAGGCCTGCTAAACAACAATGACAACTGCAACCAAAAAATAGCCAGGCATTGTGGGGTATGCCTGTAGTCCCAGCTACTTGGGAGGCTGAGGCCAGAGAACCACTGAAGCCCAAGAGTTTGAGATTGCTGTGAGCTATAACGCCACAGCACTCTATTGAGGGTGACATAGTGAGACTCTGTCTCAAAAAAAAAAAAAAAAGAAAAGAATTCATGGCAAAGGAGAAAAAAGGTGGGGAGGGTAATGGGTACAGACCAAATATGAAAGAGAAGCAAATGTTGATCTGCTTCCTTAATTCCTATTTGGGAATCACATCGAAATGACTTTTGTTTTGATTCTATATTATTTGCTAGTAACTTCTCCAGGTCCAAATTATATTCTTATCTCAGTTTTCTTTTAATAATCATGATAAAAATGTGCTCAAGGAACTTGCAGCTTCAGACTTTGTTCCTGATGATTTAATAAGTTGATGAAGCATTCTGTGAGAAGCACTTTTCTGTCTGTTTCTCTGGATGCTCATTTCTTTTCTTCTTTCGGGGTTCATTTCAGGGTACAGTGTATTTAAACAATAAGGCTAGGATTGTATCCAGTGATATCATCAGTACTAATGGAATCATCCATATCATAGACAAAGTGCTGTCTCCCAAAAATTTGGTTATCACTCCCAAAGATGCCTCTGGAAGGATTCTGGTAAGTAAACTCAACTGTCACACTCTCAGCAAGGAGTGACTTAATACATTGTCATTTCAAATCTGATTTGGAGGCATCATTTAGAAATATTTTAATTTTGTGGTTTGAATCTCAAGCTATTATCATTCACTCAAGCTAGTGAATATTATTCTTAGTAAACAAGTAAAAGTCTATTTTAAATTGATAAGTGGATTTTCTAAGGTTTTCTTTAGTGCCCACAAGGACAGGAGGTCTTGCACAGATTTGGAAGTTGGAGATGACAGATAGATAGATAAATGTAGATATCACCAAAAATAAAACTGGAGCAAAGCTCGTTCTCAATTGACAGAAAAGGTAATTTTAACTTTTATTTTTACTAATTCGTATTGTTCAGAATTCTTCATTGCAGACCACAGAATCTATTATATCTAGTTTACACCAAAAAACCCAGGAGTTTCTTAAGATATCAGATGTATCAAGTCTCTAGAAGGCCAGAGCCTAATTCACATGATACACAGCTGGGAACAAAGTAGCCCAGGCACGCCTACAAAGGGTGAACACCTAACCTCACCACAGGGTTGTTCTGGCTATCATCTCTCTGCCACTGCCACCTGTGTCCAGCCTCACCACCTAGGACACTAGAAACTGGACCACAGATGCCTTCACCATTATGCTTGCCAGAAGGTCTGAGCTCATTTCTAGCAGTCACTACCATCTGCTGTTATTTCTTTCCACCAACAAGCTTTGCACAAGTGTTTCTGCTTGAACAACCCTGTATCACCTTTGGGCGTTAGCTGCAAGGGAGTCTAGAAAAATATAGTGCTTAATTTTCTAGCCTCTGGAATGCAAAAAAGCAGGTGAAAGAGAGCTGGAACAAGTGCTGATGAACCCATCTGCCCTACCTGCCATGTTAGATTACCTTTATTTTGTCCAGTTAAGCTTTTGTTAAAGTGCTTTGCATATTATATGAGCAACATTCTCATATTCATTCTCAATGTCTTTGCAGCAAAATCTTACAACATTGGCAAGCAACCAAGGCTACCTCAAATTTAGCAACTTAATACAGGTAAACACAGGGAGGAAAAGTTGACTTACAGGATAACCTGTCTAATAAAGTAATGTTTTGTTGTGTTTTCCCAATTTCTAGCTGTTGTGGGATCTTGTGGGGAAGTCCCCATTTCCTGGACATCAAACCCATTCTTGGCCCCTTCTCAACAGGTTCTGTGGTTGGTCAAACTGTATAATGTGCAGCTGACTGAGTTAGAAATTGTACACAGCTATGATTTAATTTAAAAAAAAAAAAAGAGAAAGAAAAATAACATGAACATGAGGCACCCCTTATTTGTCTCACAATTTCTTTTTTGGTTATATACGATCTATAAATCTTATAAACACCCAAGAGTATCTCAGTGTTGTACAGATATTCTTGTTTTTAAATGAAATATGAGAAAAATGCTAGACTAATTTCTTCCAGAAATTAAACTACTTGGGCAAGAATAGTATCAAAAAAAAAAAAAAAAAAAAAAAAGATATTCTCTAAAGTGTCGGTTTATTTAACTCTTAACAGAATTTGACTTTCTGGTGTGCTCACTGAGGAAATGTAGGTCAGAATGGCTGGAGTGTGCTAGGGCTCTGGTTCCTGGCTTTGTCACCCTTGAAGATGCCAAGTCCCAGTCAGCCTCGGGGTGGCCTCGGAGGGGAAGCCTCAGAGAGACACTGGGCCTGGCTGCAGGGTGTGTGCTCCCACCAGCGACCGGCTGACTCCCTGTATTCCAGGACTCAGGTTTACTGAGCGTCATCACAGATCCCATCCACACCCCGGTCACTCTCTTCTGGCCCACGGACCAAGCCCTCCAAGCCCTACCCGCTGAGCAACAGGACTTCCTGTTCGGTGAGGAGAACAGGGACAAGCTGAGGGAGTATTTGAAGTTCCACGTGATCCGAGATTCCAAGGTATTTTGTTGAAACACAAAAGCGAGTGGGGGGTGATACAAGAACTGTCAACGTGTCCCCGTCTCCATGGCGTGCAGGGACCCTCAGCAGCCCCTGTCTCTCTGTGTCCTCCTCTGCCTGGCCGTGGTCAGCCGGCTCCTGTAGGATATCACACCTGGTTCTGTTTCTTGGACCTACCGTTTTTGTTTTAATGTTACTTATCGTTCCTCCTGACACTGCACATCAGCCTTTTCTCTTTCCCGGGTCACTCGGCAAAATAGCTATTGACAATGTTTCCCAAGTTTTTCCAGATGGATTTCTTCTCTTCCAGTTCCAAAATCTCTAGACAAATGACTGGTTAATCCAGTTTCATTCAGTTGGTGGCCTGTGAACTGATCAACTGTGTGGGACAAGCAAGATCACATAGGAATGTGACAGCACCCTGAGTCTTCAGCAGGGCCCAGTGTTTCTGTGCAGGATGATGTCTATGCAGTTTGAGAATGACCAATGCCCTAACTTCGGGTCATACCTCGCATCTGGAGTAGTTCCCTAAGGCTGCTGTAGCAAATTACCACCACCAGGCAGCTTGAACAGCAGAGATTTATTCCCTGTGGTAAAAAGTCCTGGAGTCTAGACCTCTGAAATCAAGGTGCTGGCTAGATGATTCCTCCTGGAGGCTCCAGGGGAGAATCTGTGCCAAGCTTCCTGCCTGGCTCTGGTGTTTGCTGGAAATTCCTGGCATTCCTTGGCTTGTTGGCTCATCCTTCCGCTCTCTGTGTCCATCGTCTTGTGCCCTGTATGTTTCTAAGTTCTCATGTGTCATCTCCTTTATTCTCTTAAGGACACTATTCATGCTGAACTAAGCACCCACACTATTCCAGGATTACCTCATCTTAACTAATTATATCTGCAATGACCTTCTTTCCAAATATGGTCTCCTTCTAAGTTCACTAGGGGTTCAGGACATCCACATAACTTTTTCAGGGTCACAGTTCACCCTTAACAGCACCCTGAATCATTCCCAGACTCACCACTCATCCTATGCTAAGACTGCACCTTCCAGGGACCCCTGAGCATGAATGGGGAGGTGGAAGATTGATGAAACCAGTCAAGCTCACCGATGCTTTCCTTCCAGAAGGAACTTCCCACCTCCCAGACAGCCTATGATTACTCTTCCTTTTGACTGTACCTCTAGTTGTTTTAAAACTGAAGTTATTATAACTCATGGGAAAACTTGCATCTGAATTCGATTTGTTGGCTAAGCTCCTTTGGGCCATCTTTCAGCTGAAATGCAGGGCACTGATGTGGCATCATTGCATCTACAGGTTTTAGCTGTAGACCTTCCCAGATCTGCCTGGAGGACATTGCAAGGTTCCGAGCTAACCGTGAAGTGTGGAGCTGCCAGTAACATTGTGAGTATCATGTCATCATGGGGAGGGAGAGAAAAGGGCTCAGAAACACATGAACAGCAAACCATTCCCCAGCCACAGCCGCTTGAAGGAGATGTTCGTTTTCCCTCCATTGACAGCAAGCTCATTTTTTCTCAGTGCCTTCAGAGGTGTTTTTCCTGAGAGTAAAAAAGTGGATATGAACAACCTGAACCATCCCGGCCAGCCCGTGCCCTTGTAGCAGGTGGCAAGGAGCCTCTTAACCCACAGAGAGCATCTTCCAGTTGATTTCTTTTTTTTGGTAGAGCATTTCTTTTCCAGTGTGAGATCCTCCCCTGACGTAGGAACGTATACCGTCATTTCTTTCCCTTCCTTCCCTGCCCCACGGTGGCCTCACCTCTGGCCTCTCTTGGCAATCAGAGCCAGCTGTACACTATACCTACCTAGATCAGCCAGTAGAGAGACTGCAGTTTTCACCTTTCTTCACTAGTTCCTGAACTATAATTCCATGGGATGAATGAGTCTAATAGAATTAGTTCAACTGCATATAATGGCAATAGACACTTAAATATATAAGGATTTACTCTCTGTTGTAAAGGAAATCTGAAGGAGTCAATCCAGGGCTCATAAGATGGCCCAAAAGGAGAATTGCTTCTGTTGTTCTGCTCTGCAGCCACATGATTCCAGCCTCAAAGTCACCTCAAAGCCCAATATTGCTGCTGGGGATCCAGCCACCATGTCCACTTTCCAGGTAGCAGGAAAGAGGAAGGGGGAAAGGGATGCATCTTTCATTTGAGTTAATTCCCTTCTTTGTCAAGGAGGCACTTGACAAGTTCCATACAACCTTCTGCTTACATCTTATGACCAGTACCCTTTTGGTTTTCGGATTAAAATTGCATTGAATTTATAACTGAATTTGAGGAGCATTAGCAGATTTTCATTCTGGCTCTAGAAAGTTATCCCTGTGTAATTATACTCTTGAGATTGTCTGTGCTAACCTCACAGACCAAAGAGCACTTGTCAGAGAAGAAGAATAATAAGAATACCCACCATTGGTTCTGTGTGTTAATGTGGCTTTTAGAGCACTTGGCAATATATCGTTTCATTTGATCTATATAACAATCCTGTGTATTAGGAATCATTAACTCTATTTACCTGATGGGGAAAAAACTTGAACCTCAGAGAAGTTTAGTGACTTGCCTGTGATCACATAGCACGTAAGTGAACATGTGAGGTCTTAAACCACAGTTTTCTGGTGTTTTCCACTGAATTGCAGGATCTCCACTCCATCCAGAGATGCTGGGAAGGATCTTTTTTCTCCTCACAGAACTTTCTAAAAGCATTTTCTTTTCTTGGGAGAAGAATAGAATGTATCACTAGCTGGGTGATCTCAGGGAAGGAAGCCCTAGGATTGTTGCAAGCAAGAGATAAATTCTGTAGGTTTGTTCTTAAGTCGAATTTGTATGTAAGTTGGAACAGGTATGTTTACTTATTACCTGTAATAGCTTGTATTCATAAAGTATGAGTCATACATCGGTCTGATGCTTGTAAGTCAGGGACTTACTATAATGTCCTCCATTTATGAGTATGAGTTGTATGTAAGTCAAGTGTTTGTAACTTGGAGACTGCCTGTACTATATCTAAAGCCTGCTTTAGATAATGCCTAGTACGTGCAAAAAAGAAGTTATCATTATAAAGTTCAAATACATTGCTCATATATCCTGGAAAGAAACTGAACCAGTCACTTAGTTAGGTGCTGATACTAAGTAAGAAAACTCAGCTACTTCACACAAGTGGCCCCATCAACAAAGTTTATGCTGAACCAGGGCGAGGTCATCCTACTCCACCCCATCACCCCCTGCCGACATTTCTCCTTTGTTCAAGGCACTGTGGTGGAGGGCCAAGTGTGCAGGCTCCGGGGCTGACTGCCCACGCCACCATTCACCAGACAAGTCATTTAACTTCTCGCTGCCTCAGTTTCCTCATCTGAAAATGGATACTAATAATAGTAGCTACCTTCTAGAGTTATTGTGAGGATTAAAATAATTTGTGCAGGTTGAAGCACTCAGAACTAAATACCCAGCACAAAATACATGCTGAGTACTTGAGAGAGAGAGAATGTAGACGAGGGCTGTCCGGAAAGTATCTAGCCATGCACGTCTCTGCTTTTTAAACTTTGTGTCTGGATACGGTAGAACCGTTATCAGTTGACCACCCAAGGGATTGTAACACACTGGTCAATGAACAGAGGTGTCAGCATAAGGAACTAGGCCTGCTGTACTGATATGTACATGTGATGCGTGTCTGGTCTACAAAAATTAGGTCAATTTAAGGAGGTGGTCAATGTAGGGCCGTGGTAAACTATGGAGGTTCTACTGCATTTTTTTTCCAATTCTCCCTGAATCTTGCAGGTGCCAGCTACATTTTATGGCCTGAGAGGGAATGACTATTCTCTCTCTCTCCTCACTACCCCCCCTCCCTTCCTTCTCTCTCTTTCCCAGGGAGAGCTCTTTCTCAATGGCCAAACATGCAGAATTGTGCAGCGGGAGCTCTTGTTTGACCTGGGCGTGGCCTATGGCATTGACTGTCTGCTGATCGATCCTACCCTGGGAGGCCGCTGTGACATCTACACTGCTTTCGATGTCTCGGTCAGTCCTAAAAATAATACTGTAATAATTATTATATTATTAATTAATTATTATTATATTATATTAATATAATATATTATATTATATTAATAATTAATTAATAGTATTAATACTGTAATAAGAGAACCGTGGGCCAAAGCACAGCCCCTCTGATCCAGTGTGGAGCCTCTTGTGAATCCACTGAAGGCCAGGAGATAGGAGGGCCAAAGGATGGAGTTCTTCAGATTCAAAATCAACAAGCATCTAGTAGCCCTGTTGGCTTGGTATTCTTTTTATCCACCCACCCACCCGCCCATATATTCCCTTGTCATTGGGAAATAGTTTGGGATGCCAACTGTGTACCAGCTGTTCTGCCATTCATTTTCATACCTATCAATTCAGTAGGTCACTCACTCATTCACTCAACAAACATTTGTTGAGCTTCTGCCAGATGAAACTATATCAAATTGCCATATTTGACAGTTTGGGGCCTGTAAAAATAGCCATTTCTTTTCTTTTCTTTTTCTTTTCTTTTTTTTTTTTTTTTTGAGATACAGTCTCCCTCTATCATCCTCAGTAGAGTGCTGTGACATCACAGCTCACAGCAACCTCCAACTCATTGGCCTAGGCGATTCTGTTGCCTCAGCCTCCTGAGTAGCTGGGACTACAGGTACCTGCCACAACACCCAGCTATTTTTGTTGTTGTTGTTGCAGTTTGGCTGGGGCCAGGTTCGAACCTGCTACCCTCGGTATATGGGGTCAGTGCCCTACTCACTGAGGCACAGGCACCACCCTAAAAATAGGAATTTCATATGGTCAGTCTAATATTGTATGCCACCCACACCTGCATTCATTTGCCTATTCATTCATTTGACAACATTAATTGAATGTCTGTTTCAGACATTTTCACTTTCACTCACTCATCTAGCACCTTTACTGAACCACCTTTCAGACACTTAGCTCAGTGCTCAGCTTACCCCTAGAATAATCAATTATTGGGAATAGTCATATCAACTCTATTACATAAATTTGAAAAATGACTCTGAAAGAGGTGAGGTAACTTTACATGGCAACCAGTTGGTATCAGTACCTGACATCTCTTAACCATTCAATAAATATCCCAAGTATTTTGGACACCATTCAGCCAAAGTAGAGGCAACCAGTTGTCCTTTCTGCTATGAAGGTTGTGACATTCTTAATTTCTAATTATGTTCGCATACATTTTTTTTTCAGCTAATCATTTTCCCTTACCAATCCACTAAAGATCAAATAGCAGCAAGAATTGTTTTAGTTTTTTTTTTTTTTTGAGACAGAGTCTCAAGCTATCACCCTGGGTACAGTGCTATGGCGTCACAGCTCACAGCAACCTCCAACTCTTGAGCTTAAGCGATTCTCTTGCCTCAGCCTCCCAAGTAGCTGGGACCACAGGTGCCTGCCAGAACACCTGGCTATTTTTTTGTTGTTGTTAAAGTTGTCATTGTTGTTTTAGCTGGCCTGGGCCGGGTTCAAACCACTATCCTCAGTGTATGTGGCCAGCGCCCTACCCACTGAGCTATGGGCACCACCCAACAGCAAGAATTATAATCTTTATTTTATAGATCATAAAACTGAGAATCAAAGAGTATTAATGAGTGGCCAAAAGTATCCTAGGTAACGTAAAATGGAACTAACCCTTGCATCTACGTGTCCATGTGCCTGAACGCTACTGCCTTAGTCCAGCTCTGTGTAACTAAACCAAAGTGCTGAGTCCAAGACTGACCTTCAGAATTCTCCATGGTGAAGTTGTTCAGAAATTCTTGGTCATACGCAGAATCTTAATCAAGATTAATTAAGTCCTTAATCAACCCATCTAGGTATTAATCAGGGATATTTTCCTGTGTTTTCTAAAGTACTTGATTCTTAAGTGTTTCTTTTCTTGCATACTAGGGCAACTGTGGGAGCTGTATCAATACCCCCAGCTGCCCAGTGTGGAGTAAAGCAAAGGTAATTAAGAATGCAATGATAAAGTTTGCAGAACCGTGGGTTTGTTTCATCAGACTTCTCTCTTCTGGTATATGCAAGGGTGTGTGTTGTGAGGGGTGGGAGTCTGTAGGTGTATCTTTGAATGGGTTGCATAAATGTAATTTATGTCAGTCTTTCAACAACCAAGCCAAAGAAGTGAGAGATGGATATTCTTGGCCCAGACAATCTGTCAATCTACTACCCATCTCTTAGGAATTGCCTAGAAAAATTATGGGATTTAGGCCTAGGAGGGACTTCAAAGATAATTACAGTTATAATGTAATAGCTACATTTTGTTACCCTGTTTCCCTGAAAATAAGAAAAAAAACAAGGTTGGATATCCCTGCTAAATGATCTCCTGAAATCATCCCCAGTCCTCAGCAGTGGTTGCTACTGTTGCTCCTGAGCAGGTGAACTTTACAGAGGTCACAGAATTCGTCAGGGTCTCTTGGCTTCTAAGTTGCAAAGCTGGGAATTTAGTTTAGCCCTGGCATAACTCCACAGCTATGCCTCCTAATCTGTGCACTAAAACAGAATATTGAGGGAGTCCAGAGAAGGGAGTTACTGATGCTGCCTTAGGGAATCTGAGAGATGTCAGAGGAGGAGTTCTCTAAGCTGGGGTTTTGAAAGCAGAATAGGAGTCGGCCATCCCTAGAAAGGAAGGGTATTTCAGGAAGAAGGAACAGCAAGTACAGAGCCTTGGAGTTGTAAAAGGGCCTGGCCTGTTCTGGGAATGATACCCTGTTTCCCC
>CAUYPK010095413.1:0-23652 GCA_963574355.1 Loris lydekkerianus | reverse complement strand
TTAGATTCTTGGTTAATGAGCCGGTGATATTGGACCTCGACCTGATTTAACTGCCTCTAACCTTTTTTTTTGGGATACAGGGCCCAAAGGTGAAGGGTAAACAAGGGTAGCAGGGGAAGAAGGTAGGGTGAAAAACCATGTTTTTATAGTGATTCTTCATTCAAGTAGGGAACAAATGGTGGTTTTGGTTACATGTCTCTAGAAGTTCATAATACTTACTCAGGGTTTGAACCACTCACTCTAAACCCCAAACATCATTTCTTTCTGCAAAAATGGTAGGAAACTAAAGCATGAGATGTTTTTCAAAAATTGTGTGTTTAACTTAATAACTTTGCATATTTGTCACTTGGTATTAAGTCAGCCAATCCTATCACATATAAAAGAGAGAGTGGTTCACTTTATCCATTGGGGAAAAGAGTAAGCTAAAGTATATTCAGAAAGTCTGGCTAAGGATAAATCTTTTTCACCCTTCTAGTCTACCATAGAAGGAGAAATCTGGGCATTTTAAAATAATAAAACGAAGAAATTTTGCTAGAAGAGCACTAAGAAGCCAGTGAAAATAATGTGTAATTATTAATTAGTATCTGTATTCATTAGGCTTTTATAAATTCATTTTGATTGATTTCCTGGCAGTTTGACCCTTTTGACAATGACATTATTACCAATGAAGAAGAGTGGGGAAAAAAGTTTTTCCTCTCCTCACCTACCAAGAATTATATGAAAATCAATTCAGCAACATCTGTACAATTTCATAAGGAATAAGATACAAAAGCCCAATATTTAATTTTTAACATAAATATGACTTAATCTCCATATCAGTAATCATGGAAGTTTTATTTGCCTTTTAAACAAAAGCAGCATCAGTAACAGGGGACCCCTAAACAGTCTGAACCTACTAGATCCTATGAGGTTCCCAATGGAATTCTAGCTACTAAAAAAAGGGCACACATAAAAGCATTTAACAGATGTCAATTAAAATATATAGATAAATGAATAATGAGGCTGAAAATGTAAGTAGACTGTTCCAGAACGGAAGGCTTATAAACTGCAGACTGAGAATGCAACCTCACGTTTTCTATTAATACAATGTTTAGAGGCACAATACTTACAGGAGTAAACTACCTGGATTTAAGTCCAGAACAGAGGAAGAGATAACATCAAGATGCCCAAGAGTGAGGAAACTGTACTCCAAAATTATCCCAATGAAGCAAAGTGTGGAGCCCATAATTCTGAAACATCAGAGAAGAACCAAGAAGAGGAAGACGTTATTGAGAGAATAAACTCACTTTACACATATGTAGTAACTATGGTGATAGAATTTTGCATTAAAATTACTAATTAAAAGGTAAATTCTAAGCATTTTTTCTGCCTTTTAAACAAAAATCATTAAGTCATTTCATGTTGTCAAGAGAAAACACTTTTTCATAGATTAATGATATTTAATAAACATCCAAAAAATAAAAAAAAAATTGAATTAGAGAAGTCCACTTTGCAAACACCATTGTAGTAATTGACTGCACGTAGACAACCATAGATGATAAAATGGTGGGAAGATGCATCCGGTGAATTTGTTTTTTAGGGAACCAGATAATTCTCCTGGGCTAAAGTGCACTCCTCAAAAAATTTTTTTGCTAAAGTGAAAGGGAAAACTGATCTTTATAAAAAAGACATTTACTGGTTGCAACCTTAAGAAAGTCCCCAAATCAACTTCACTAGCAGTGGACCCCACGGCTGGTAGTGAGACCAGGTGCTGCCTTCTGTGTTTCAAGGTGAAGTGCATAGTCTCACCTGTCAAGTGTTCTTGCTGAAATGTTTTAATCTTTAGTTTCAGTTTATAAAAAAACACAGGGAGGAACAAGTTTGATGACACAGTAAGAAATGAATCAGACAAAAATAAAAATTGGGTACATTGTATAAAATAATTAACCCAGACTATTAAAAGATTCAATGTCATAAAAATAAATAAATGAGGAACTTTTCTTGATTAAAATAAGCTAAAGAGATATATGATTCAAGTGCAATTAATAAGCTGTATTCTAGGTTTTCAGATAAAAGTAATTGTAAGATATTTCTTGCCAGCAACTCAGGAAGTTTGAGATCAGCTGGATCTTAGAAGACATTAGGGTGTTACTGTTACAAACAATGGAATTACATGAGAATACTATTGTTTTATTAGGAGACAATGCTGGAATAATTAGGGATGCAGTTTCATGAGATAAATATGAAAAATATGAACAAGTGCCCAGTCTATGTCATTCATTCTTTTAACTTTCCTGTGGTTTTGAAATTTTTGTAATGAAAGCTAGAAAAATACTGGCTGAGAAGTAGATGCCAGTGATAGATTGCTTACATTCTTACAAGCTAAGAATGCTTAAAATATCTTAGTCAAATTTTATTAACAAGTGCCTTAAATGGACACAAAACAACTAAAATAAAATTCATTTCAAAGGCAGAATGACATACAGATTGCAAATAGCCCTGGGCAAAGTCATGTGTGTCTTAAAACTGCTATAAGCTTTAAAAGAAAACATAAAGAAAAAACTTCAGAGGACTTCTTTCAAAAGGTAGCATAACATCCAGAACTAATCTCATATTTTCAGCAACAAACAATAAATAAAATTGAATGAATAATTTAAAGAACTGATGGAAGCTGATCAAAATCGAAATTGCCACTCATCCCTCTTGCCATTTATTTGTGTAGGCATGACTTGCTAGATCCCCTACCTTGCATTTCTCTTGAGAACATACTGCCTGTCGGTAGACCACAGTGAATCACAGAATTCACTGCTCTTTCTCTGACTGGGGCTTCGTACTCTTGGTATTTCAATCCCCATCACTTGTCTATCTCCTTTAGCCTAAAATGAAGAGGCAGTCCAGTGGCAAACAACACAGGCCGTAGTTAGAAAACCTAATACGATCTACCTATCTATCCTGGGGTGGGGACAAGGCCTTTAATGTTTATTCAGTATCGAATGAAGACAGTAATATGACACCCTGCCTCTTAGGACTATTTCTTAATGATTTATCATTTCAAGAAATCGTTTCACTGAGATGGTTGATTTAAGAAATTCGATCAAGAGGTGTAAATTAAAGGAAATGTAATAACTGTCCCCCATAGATACATGAAGATTGACTACCAGTCTCAGGACTTAGAGTAGGTCTAAGAGATGATACCTAACTAAATATCTGATGATCTAATAGGAGATGAGTGTGTGAAAAAGTCAGTAAAAACAACTAGGAAAGGCCAGGCACTGTGCCTCATTCCTGTAATCTAAGTACTTTGAGAGACCGAGGCAGGAAAATTGCTTGATGCCAGGAGTTTCAGACCAGCCTGGACAATATAGTGAGATCCTACTAATACAAAAATGTAAAAAATTAGCCAGATATGGTGGCATATGCCAGTAGTCCAAACTACTCAGGAATCTGATGCAGGAGGATTGCATGAGCCTAGGAGTTTGAGGCTGCTGTGCAGTGAGCCACGGCTGTACCGTTGTGCCTCTGTGTGAATGCCAGAGCAAGACCTTGACTCAGAAAGCAAAACAGAATAGGGTAAAATGAAATAACATGCTTAGGCAATGAAATTGAAGAGAATTTGGTGCATTCAAAGGGGTTATTTTAGAGATGGAATGCAGAGGTTTCAAGACAACTCAGGCCCCACCAGGCATGGTGGTAATCATGACACTCTGGGAGAATGAGGTGGGTGGATGGCTTCAACTCAAGAGTTAGAGACTAGCCTGAGGAAGAGTGAGACCCCGTCTCTATTAGCAAACAAACCAACAAACAAAAACAAAAACACAATAGCCCGGCATTGTGGTGGGCTCCTATAGTCCCAGCTACTTGACAAGCTAAAATAAGAGGATTGCTTGAGCCCAGGAGTTTGAGGTTGCTGTGAGCTTTGAAGCTACCACACTCTACCCAGGGTGACAGAGTAAGACTGTGTCTTAAACAACAACAACACAACAAAAAACAAGAACTCAGGCCAAAGGATGGGTGAAAACAAGAGCTGAGGTCAGAGAAGTAAACAGGGGTGATATTGCAAAGAGGCTTCTATATCTGGGCTTTTATCTTCAGCTATAAGACATGATGAAACACAATGCAGAGTAATTTATGTTTTAGAAAATCTAAGACTCAGTAATGTAGAAGACTGTTAGAGGCCAGGTGCAGTGGCTCATGACCGTAATCCTAGCACTTTGGGAGGCCAAGGAAGGAGGATTATTGGGCCCAGGAGATTGAGGGGCCCCATGCAGTGAGTTGGGATTGCAGCATCACAGCACCTCTCCAGCCTGAGCAACAGAATGAGACTCTGTCTTAAAAGTAAAAGAAAAGAAAAAAAAAAAAAAAAAAAACACTTATAATAAGAGATGGGATCTAGGACTATATATTTATTTGCCTTCTCAGAGCCAACTGCAGTTCATAGCTCATAGTAAGTGTTTCACTTTAAAATTTGTGGCAATATTTAACTGAGATATAAAATTCAGTAAAATACTAGGGGGGTATTAAATACTATTATGCAATTTAAAGATATACAGATATACAGATCAGGTTTATTTATTGCTATCCTTGGAATCCGTGCTTGCTTCCTGCTTCTCAAGGGACTGAATATGGCCTTGCCTCACTGCTCTCTGAACCCTCAATAAAATTCTGAATTCAGAGATGGATTTAAGAAAAAAAAAATCTCCTTACAATATTCATAACCTCTTGATCATTTAAGCATCTTGGGATTGGTAATGTCAATGCAAGTAATCAATTACACCCTCAAAATCAGCTAGCAAGAATTAACTGTGGGCTTAACTAAGGATTGAACCTTCCGCTACTGTGCAAAGGTAGACATGGTTAAGTCATAGAAGGATTATATTTCGGCACTAGTTAATTTTTACCCTGCAAATTTTTATTGACATTGATCAAACATTCTCACAAGTTGGATAGAAATCCTAAATGTTGGTATATACTTATTTCTTCATAACTGTATTATGTATTTATGATACTCTTTTTTCCTGATTATTATAAGAAAGAAGATTTAAATAAGATTCATCAGCAGCTTTAAGAAAGTGAAGTGGATTGAGTCTCATGGAACATGGATAAGAGGTGTCAATGATTAGTCTTTGCTTACACTGTCACTTCTTTTTTTTTTTTTTTTTTTTTTTTTTTTTTTGCCTTTTTTTACTGGGGCTGGGTTTGAACCCCCCACCAATGGCGTATGGGACCGGTGCTCTACTTTGAGTCAGAGGCACCATACACTGTCATTTGTAAGCAGGAAGACCTTAGCCCAGGAACATCCAGTCACTTGGCTAGTACAGTAATTACAAAAGTCAGCATTAGAATCTGTTTCCTATGTACTGGTCCTAAGATCATTGAATATATTAAACAATAAAAGATTTGGAAACTCTGGTTCATAAAGAATGTAGAGGAATAAAATTAAATGAAGTGATGATTAAATTTATTTTGATGCATTGATGTCAAGACTATCAGATCAACTGATTATCTTTTTTGGTTGTGGTGCATCTTTTACTCAGAGGATCTGAATGAAAGCAGCTAGAATTTACAAAATGGAGGAGGAGGAGGAAGAAGTAGAAGGAGAAGGAGGAGGAAGAGGAGGCCGGTGAGGAGAAGGAAGAGGAAAGACAGGAATAAGAATGCGGAGAAGGCTGAATGTTATAGCTGTCTAAATATTTGGGTTTACCCTTTTTTTGTTTTATCCTCTTTGATCCTCCAACAATATGAAGGAATTTTTTGTAGAGAAAACAAGACAGGGAATGAGCAAATCACTTGGACTGTCAAGACACTTTCCCTTTAACTGGACACAGAGTGCAGGTGGCTCTTAGCTTAAGCAGCAGATAAGAAGGAAAGTGAGTAACATTTCAAATTCCCTGGGAAATGACATGGAGCTCCACAGCACGGAATTCATGGTCAGCAAGATTATTAGAAAGATGGTGCCTCACTCCACCGGTCTACATAGACGATTCATATCATAACAAGTTCATGTCCTAAGTACTCTGGTAACTCAGACCTAAACAAATGTTTTCATGTACAAAAACCATTTCTTGGGAGAAGGCGCTAGGCAGAAAGCAATCTGAGCACTCCATATCCCCAAAATATATTTCTAAGGCACAAAAGTAAGTAAAAAAGAAATTAGAAAATAGTTCGTATTAGGGCTACGTGCACAAAAAATCACCACTATCCCACTGGAATTAATATTCTGGCTCAATACACCTGCAGGAAGCTCTGTGATTTTATACATATAATAAGCTCTCAGGTGATTCTGATGATGTTGACGTGCAGATCACAGTTTGAGAAGCAAGTTTCTTGATCAGCAAATGGAATTGCAGGTGTTGCCTGGAAATCTCTCCAAAAACAGATATTTAATTCTCTCATTGAGTTCCGAAGTAAACTTGAAAATATATTCCTAATTTAGGAGATCCTTTCCAAAAAATTTATTTATGAGAGAAAAAATATTTCTTAAAAACTGCTACTCTTTAGTTTTCCAATTATATGCAGTTAAACATATAAAATAGTAAACTATAATATTTTAGATTGCATTTAGAAAGCAAATTGAGGAACTTATGTGTCCAGATCTATGCCAGGAATAGCAGTTGATGCAAAAATATTAAAAGGAGATTGTTTACTCTCAAAGAATTTGAAATTCCATTGAAAACAGAGACAAGAATATAGACCTATCCATGCATATAGTCATAAACTTATTCAATAAATACTTTTACATGACTTCTTTCATTCAGACACAGCTTGAGGATACCTTGACCTTACCTTCATAGATATTTCAGACATCCAATTTACAACCCATGTATTTCAAATCTATTATGCAGTGTGTGATGATACACATTAGTGGGTAACATATAAAATCAAATTAACCTTTACTTTTTACTTGTAGCTAATTAAAGCACCTACTTTAATCAAAAGTTTACAGCTTATGAAATTCTCTTTCTTATACCTATAAGATTTCTTAAAACCTTATAAACTTAACTCCAGTAATTAAGAAAAAATGTTAAAGTGAATTAACATGTAACTTTTTCTTTCCCTAATGAGTACAACCAAAGAGATCATGTGTGAGTTGTGATAGACTTTGAATACTGTCATAACTATACCAGAAATGTATTAAAATATTTAAATTATTTTCCTAGCTTATAGTAAAAAATAAAGTGTATAGTCTAAGGGAGTTTTTCTTTTTGCTAGGAAAGTTTTCCAAATTAAGGCCCTTTAGGTTACATGGAGGATGTGTTGAGGCTCCTTTCTGTCGCAAGGAAAATGTTGTCATATTGGTTCAGTTGAAAATATCACAGTATAATTTCTATCATAGAAATCAAGGGCATGTTAAAATGCATGTTCTGAAATATTCAAAAGACTGTACAAATTGCCTTATCTTTAGTCTCCAAAAGAGTGCCTTTCAGAACATTAGACTTTCCCAGGAGCATTAACTTACTAACGCCTGGATTTCAGTCTCACGAATTCTGACTTAATGTTTAGTGAAATGCCTAATTATTACTCCTTTAAACAGTGATTCTGATATGATGCCTGAATTGATGTTTACTGTGCCACAATGTATTAAAAGAGGAAAAGATCCTAACATTAAACGTAGCATGATTTAATCTTTTACAAGCTATGTAACCTTGAGAACTTTACTTAAACTTTCTGAATCTTAGTTTTCTCATCTGTCAAATTTGATAATCATATCTAATTTTCAGTGCTTTCAAGGATCATGCTAATTTATATATAATGCCTTGTATGTAGATTATATTAGTTAATTCTTACAGGTGTCAATCATGTATGTGGAGCAGGATGTTGTAATGATAGTGCTGGTGCTGCGGGTTAGCACAAGGGTGAGGTTCATTGGGGTGAGTGAACTAAAACATTCTGAGAATGTTGGAAATGTGGTAAAAAGCCTCACAACCCTTATAGCCAAGAGAAATAACACAAAGAATCAACAACTAATTGGTTATGAAAATGAACTTGATAAAACTAAGTTTTCAGCATTTGCTAAATACTGGAAATTTAACATATGCAAAACTAAATTTTCATTTTTTCTTTTGAGAGAAAGTCTCACTATGTCACCCTCGGGAGAGTGCCATGGTGTCACAGCTCACAGCAACCTCAAACTCTTGGGCTTTAGTGATTCTGTTGCCTTAGGCTCCCAAGTAGCTGGGACTACAGTCACCCACCGCAACTCTCGGCTACAAAACTGAAATTTTAATTTCTTGATTTAGATAGGTATAGAATTCACATACTTACAATTTACTTTTCTTGTTTTTCAGTATAGTTACACAGATATATACCCATAACTGTTATCAAGCCCCATAATATTTTCATCAACTCAAAAAAATCCATAATCATGGCAATCATCCCATTTCCTTTCTTCACTACACCTCCTGGCAAAGACCAATCTTCTTTCTATCTCTGTGGATTTGCATTTCTGGGACATGTCATATAAATGCAGTCATACATATAATATGTTTCTATAGAGTTTGGCTTTGCTTCTTTCATCCAATATGTTTCAAAGCTCACATATGTAGTAGGATGTATTAATTATCCATTTCTTCTTATAAATAAATAATATCCTATCATATGGATATACTCTATTTGATTTACACATTGGTTATTGAATATGTGGTCTCTTTCTATTTTTTGCTATTACAAACAACGCTACTATGTGTGTAAATATTTTTATGCTTTTTTTTGTGTAGATACATATTTTCAAATCCATTGTAAAATGAGTGTATGTGTTTGTATACGTTCAATTTTTTGCATTTCATGAATTTCCATTGCATAAATTATCAGAAAGAGGCTGTATACCTGAGCGTGCAATTGCTGGATCATACAGTAACTTGAACTTTAAATTTTGAGAAACTAACAAAGTGTTTTCCAAAGTAATTGCATTATTTTATATTCCCACCAAAAAGGTATAAAAGTTTCAAATGGATCTGAAGACTTGTTATTGTCTGTCTTTTTATAATTGCCATATAGTGGGTTTAAAGTAACATATATATAATTGTTCTGTTTTGCATTACTTAATGGCCAACAGTGTTGAATAGCCTTTCTTTGAAACATTGTTTATATCAAATGAAGTCCATGAGATATCTTTCTAAGTACAGATAATGTAAAAAATATCTCCAGCGTATTCTGTCAAGTGAAAACTAAGAACCTGCCAAATAATGTATATAGTAGCATTCTATCTCCTAGGGAAAAAGGGACCATATACGTGCACCTAGTATATAGTCCTATGAAATAATCACTTGGGAGAGGGTTATGCAATACAATATACTGAGGGTATCACAATACAATGAACTTATTATAATAAATCTAAAAGTAAGCATTATTACCCCTTTTTACATGGGGCACATTATTCAAGTCTGCAGGCTGCCTTCATAGAAATCAATTTCTTAGGAGAGTGTAGACAAAAAAGAAAAGGTGTTTTTAACATCAATTATGATGAATATGGAATATAAATAAAACTTTGACTTTGGAATCCACATCTATTTAAAAAATAAGCAAAATAATTTAAGGAAGACAGCATAATAGAAACCTGATACTCAATATTTCTACTTCTCTAGCTTATGCCCTAAAATAACTTCAATACATTCACTAATGCTTTAAATCTCAGCCTTGTGAGGTTTGGGGTCACTAAATTGGATAGAGTATATCAATTTATACATAGTGGCTTTTTGGATTTGCAGGGATAAACACAAATCTCTAGTAGATTTACTTAAATCCATATCCTGCATAATTGGCTTTTATTGTTATCAAATAGATCATTTTACCAAGTGAAGAAAGGACAGGAGCTTTAGATGACAATTCCATTTATTATATTTTTCCTCAGAATGAACATTTTACACATAAAGAAAAAGGGCATGTTATGAGTCAACTTTTTTTTTTTTTTTAATCCATGGATATCACACATCTTGGAGGAAAGAGGAACATAGAAGGGCGGTTGTCAAAGTTTGCTTCCAGTAATTTCCTTACACAGCACCTGCTTCCTGATCACAGTGTTCAGAGGCACATCGTTCCAGAATGGACTGTAGGTAACGTATTAGAAATACACACCCCTACATCTGTTTCTCAAAGAAGTTCTCTAGTAATTATTTTTGATTTCCATTACAGGCATAACATTAATGTTCTAAGAATCTATTTAGTTTTATATATAAATTCATTCAATGTTAATGCATTTATTAGAAGTCTTAGTGACAATAAAACTCACTATATGCTGTAATAATGAACAAATTTATTAATCATATTTTTGGCTAAATCTCCATGCATAATCATAAAATTTGATAAAATAATGTCTTGATGAATTAACAAAAACTTAATGGAATTGTTTCCAAAGATAAAGGCAAAAATTATTTGTTGGGATTCTGCTTATTCATCTATTTTGACCTTCTACTGTCTAAGCTCCTGAACTTTACAACCTATTTACTGATGGGATATTGTTATTCTTGATGATTAGAAAATACATCAGCTATTGATAATAATATCCTCCTAATGTGAAGATGGGATTTATTCCAGATGAGTTGGTGCCTGGATCCAGCCAGGAAAATTTTCCCTTTCCTAAATTATGTGATTTGAGGGGCTGCCACTTCCATTCACAGCAGACTTGTCAAAGCAGTACTGACGTCTAAGGAATAGACAACATCTCTCTAATTTCCCATTCCCTGGGTCATTAGCCCATGCACTCCTCCAGCAGGGGTCTCATACACATCTCTGCATCCTCTTTGCTTAACAAAGTCCTATTTCAGAGGAAATATTCAACGGACAAAAATTTGTTGAAACAAATATTGTGTCCATGTAAATTCTTAGTACTCTATGTATTTGTCCTAAACTCATTGTGCTGAAATTGTTAGATTAAGTGCACAGATTCTCCAACTAGAGAGATGATGGGATTTTTTTTTTTTTTTTTTTTGTTCGTGTTTTACTGAAATACATTGTGTCAGCTTGGGTCCTCCAGGAAAAACAGGTAGAAGCCCCCAAAGAATGGGTGAAGCAGGAGAAGGAAGGTGCAGTTTTCAGACCTGCCATCCTAGTCTGGCACTTGTATAAGGAGAGAAGAGGGAAGAAAAATTGGGTAAAAAGTGCCCCAATTATGGTGCAGCAGTGAGGTAATCTCGGACGTATCAATGAAAAGCACTATTGCAAAGATTGTCGGATGGAAGGCTTATGTTGGGCAAAAATGACTGCCTCCTAGTACTCTGCCCATGCTAAGCCATCGGCTCATGCTGTCTTTGAAGAATGTGTCCTCAGCACAAATACTGTGGCAAAGGTCATTGCAAGCAGAAGCTGTCATCTCACATTTCTACTTGAGGCAGGTTCTTCTGAGCAGGGAACTTTGAGTGGCACATCTCTATGGCTACTGTTGTACGTCTACCACTCCCCAATCTCTACATTAGGAATGATCTTTCCCATAGTTTCTGCTTGTTAAATTTCTGTGCGGGAGCTGAAGCTTATTTTCAACCTTCTCTTCATATGTGCCTCTCCTAACCCCACTAGCATGTTAAGATTTTTATACTTATGTTATTCCATATGACTTTGTACTCAACATTAATAGAACCTAAGTACATAGACCAGCACATGTATTTTAGAACAAGGTGGCAACACCAGACATCATTACACATGGTCGGCAACTCATCCTAGAAAAAGTGCTACCTGCCTTATTGCTAAATATCAATGTGATCACAGATGGCCAAGCGGAGTACTTCAAAGGTGGCCGTAGTGTTATAGGGGTATGTAGCACTGGGGTATGTAGCTCTTTTTCTAGGATGAGAAATTACCCTGAGATTACCTCACTGCTGCACCATAATCAGGCACTTTCTATTCAATTCTTCTTCCCTTTTCTCTCTTTGTACAAAGGCCAGACTAGGATGGCAGATCTGAAATTTGCACCTTCCTTCTCCTGCTAACTTTATTGTGTGACCTCATATCACAGAGAATGAGTCAAAGACAAGGAAACCATTTAAAAACTTTAATGGCAACAACAGAAATTATGGAGACATTTGATAAAAAAAATTAAAATGTCAAATCACTAGACTGGGAACTTCATAAGAACAAAGATTGTAATCTCTTGATCTTTTTATCTTTAAGAGTAGCATCTACACAATATTTTTCACAAATGTATACTTAGTAAGTATTGGTTAGATAGAAATAATAATTTAAATAATTTATCCTGTTTCTATTTACTTGGTCTTAAAGAAAAGTATTTTATGGAACGACCAGTATAGCCCACTGAATTTTTCAAAGTCAGTATCTGGATTGTTTGAATTTCATTTTCCCTATGGCTATGAAGATTGTCAGTGATATATCCTATGTATGTGTGTGTGCATACTAGCGCAATGTACTAAAAAAACAATTTTACGTGACAATTAAATCTTATGATAAAATATTTAAAATCTTGTAAGATTTTATACAGAAAGCATTGGGATATCTTTAATATAATATGCAAGTCCGTATTAAAAAATACTTGAGTTTTCACCCAGTCTTGAAAATATTCATCTGAAGTTTAAATCTCTCTAAATATTGGCTTTCTTATCTACATGTATAAACCAAAACATTATAACATAGGTACTAAATTCTGAACCAAGGTAGTGTGGATCTAAAAGGAAATATGGTGCAAACATTATGCTACTATATCATGTCAGAAATATGATCTGTATCTATGAAATAAGACAGAATGGTGGTAACATGTTGTTTTAATGATATCTGGGGAGAAATCTAACCAAAAACAGTGTTAGGCAATGTTCTTAGTTCAACTGAGAGATTATTATCAATTAGAAATCGCAGGAATTGAGAAGTTGTATGCTAATTTGATTTTGTCTGAAAAGATGCAAATAATTTCAATTCAGTTGAACAAATAATCTGGAAGTTTTATGGGCCTGTTGCCCTTTTTTTTCTTTTTATCCAATTGTCCATTAAACAGTTTTGTACTGAAGCCAGCAATCTACCCTAGCAGTGGGTGTGTGTTTGTGAGTGTCTCTCTGTGTGTGTAGCTTCTCAAAATGCTCTCCAAATGGATCCTAACAAATTATTGGCTCCCTTGCTAATAAATTGACTAAAAACTTTGAACACATTTGTTTTATAGATGCATGAGACTCATGGTTTTTAACCTTTTGAAAACTTGAACCATAGATTTGGGTCTGGATGTTTGCATTTAAATCCCCATTCTACCAGATCACCATTGGCTTATCTTCAGTGAATTACTAAGCTCTTATGAATCACTTCTCTTACTATGTAAAATGAGAAGAATATTACTTTGCTTATATGGCTTTTGGAGGAATAATTAATGTAATTAATAGGACTATGCTTGTGAAGATCATAGAACAGTACCTGGTAAATGAGCAGTCTAGAAATGTTTCTTTCTCCTGTGACTTGTTCTTTTCCTTCATCATCTTATACAATGTTTATATAAAACCATATGAAAATGTTCCTTTAACTATATTAGCTTTTGCCAGAATAATTTTTATAAATTCAGTAAGAATGTATTCAAATTTTCACTTATTATTTTTCTTTTGTCCTACGTAGACAATTAAATATATACCTCCTCTTTATTAAATAGAATAAGATTGTTCAATATTCCTTTAGTCCTTATCTTTTGAATGTGAAGCCTGAGTTTCTATTAACATTTTATTCTCCAATGTGACCTTGTGCCCAACTGGCAATCTTGTTGACCTCAAACCCACACTATTATCGCCCACATTAGCCCATCAGGAAACGTCATGCATATCTTCCTGATTGACTACAATTACAATCTGTGTAAGCAACTTTATCTTTGCTATATTAATATTAATATTACCACTTTAGTACCACTACTGTTAATAATTATAACTAATAAACACATGATACTTTACAGTCTTCAATCTCATAGTCCCAGTATGTAGGTTATTTTAACAATTTCTTACCCTATAATCTCACTGAATCATTTTAACAGTTTTGTGAATTATATCAGATTCATTATGTAAATGCAGAAATGAGAAGCAGAAAGTTCAAGTTAATTGCACCAATACACATAGCAACAAGGAGCAGAGCCAGGACTTGGCCACTGGACTGCAATCCCTCAGCTCTCCCATTATTTCATCCCCACTTCTTCTCCAGGGCCAACATGAATGATAATTAGCTTATAGGAAGAGACAATTCCACAGGTTAACTATTAAGTTTAGTGGCCATTTCAAAATAGCTAAAGCAACACTATATGTTATCCAATTAAAAAAAAAAAAACTTTCCCATGCTGAATCCAAGCCTTGTGACTGATGCCCTGTGGGTTCAGGTCAGTCCTCTCAAACATCAGACCCTGAGTAATTGCTGCTGCTGCTCCCATTTTAACTTATATAAAATTCCTACTCCATATTAAATCCTCATTTTTGTCCCTAGATTCTCAATTAAAAAAAAAAAATACATCAAGTATTTCTTTCTCAGAAACTCTTCTTAATTATTGGCAATGTTTAGAGATTAGTAGGTAGAATTAAGTGGTTGAAAAGCAAGTGATGTTAGTGAGTACCTATGACTATATTGGCTCAGGGACAGGACAACAAGGTAAATTATAAACAACCCCTTACAGATAGTAGTCTTACAATCTGCGAGTGCTCTAAGTCTTTGTTTTGTATCACAACATCAATGTCATGTCTAACAAAAGCCTAGTTTTGCTCAGCATTTGTGAGCTTCATAGCTGGAGGGATAAACAGGCTAGACAAAAAAGTGTGAGAGACATAAGGTTGACTTGATTTTAAAATGGTAAATGTGTTATAATAAGCAAATGATAAGAATAACCAGGGGTTATACAAATGAATGTCAAATGCTTCAAATCTGAAAATCATTGGCCTTAAAAATAGATTTATTTTTCCTGATTAGTAATGACTTATAAAGACAAAACAAAACACAGGAGCACTTACGTTACACTAGTTTTACCATATACCTGTACTAATGTGAAAATGCTGCCCAAAATCAAGTTTTCATTTGTAGAAGTTAAACATCTGTCTCAAAATCTTCACATTACAGACATCAAGGCCTTTTTCTGGCAGCCACTATTACACTGATACATTGTAGTAGTTTCATTTAATGGAGATCTTTTTAAAAACTTGTATCTTTAACAGCAGCACTTATGTATTTTTAAAGCAACTGTGATAGGATGGACATGAGATAGCAAGACCCAAATTCAATTAATATGGTACCAATTAGGACGTCTTTATTAAAGAAAAGACCTAATGGTCAGCTGTTCCCCCAATGTAGAGAACAGCCCAGACCACTGGTAGACCTCAGCTAATATAATGTGGGCTGATGCAATCTTGGGTGAGTTTACATGATTAGAAAATTGCAGAGGCAGATATTGTTTAAATTCTTACAGGGTATAGAAAAAAAATAATCACAGACATCCAGTTACATTGGTTTTAGTCATTCCTTCTAACAACATCTTTCTAGCCACCATGTCTGTTAGGGCCTCTCAGTATGGTGGGGGTCGCAGAAGGGCAAATTGGGGAAGTGCAGACTAGCTTCTGCAGCTCAGACTTATCAACACCACTACCTCTGCTTCCCCCCCCTTTTTTTCTTCTGTCTCTTTTAACATTTCACTAAACAGTAAACAGTTTATAATATTTTATGCACTTATGCTATCCTTAATGTCTAATGCTTTCTACCATTTATCATTTATTATTAATTTTTTTTGTTATCTATGTTACCTACTCCTAAACTATTGTTAAGCCTTAGTAACTTCCCTAAACTACTGTTAAGCAATCCCCCCCTCCACATTGATTTTCTCTTGCTGATTTAGCAAGAATTTAAAGGTGAAACAAAAAGGAAAGTGACAAAGGCAGGGTGAGAGTGACAGGATTTTTATCCCATCTCACAACTATCATCTGACTGAATGACATACTGATAATAAATATTATTCTGACATTTTTTCTCATACAAAATTGACTTTAGTCACTTTCTCCACTAAGAGTAAATTTATAAAAATTGTTTTCTTCTTAAGTAAATGGTAATTTGCACTAATTGCTTAACAAAGCAATTTTGTAAGAAAAAGGAAATAGCTTTATTTTCAGTTCATTTATGTTTCTAAAAAAAGAGAAAAGATAGCTGTCAAGCCAACAAATAGAAGACTCCGTTATGACCTTTTATCTTCGACACCCAAGCTAAACCTAAAATTCTTCTATAAAAGGATTCAAAGTAGACCAAAGCACATTTTTTCCCCAGGATGTTATAAAACATTTTTCCATGTTTGTAAATCTTATTCAAGAAAGTTAGAAATGGGAGACTCAATTAACCTTGCCATCAGACAGTCTTCAAAGTTCATTCCATTTCAGATATTTAAAAATTATTAGTTAAAAACTTGTAGTCCTCAAACTGCCATGTAAGATGGACTGGACAGACGCAACAAATTGTGAGGTAAAGCAACTTATACCTATAGCCTAATTCTTATAGTGGTAAAGAAGAAATATTTGCACAGAACTATGATATTCATATGCCAAACTGGGGTTTTGCTAAGAAAAAATACAATTGTGGTTTTATATAATATCAACAAATGTAAAGAAAATAATAAAAGTGTATATTATTTTCTAGTAAGAAATAGGAGCAATATAATTTCAATAATGTGACTGGGTATACTTTTATATCCCTTTGTTAAATAATGTGAAACTGAGTACATTTTCTTGTGCTTTATAACAAACAACACTAAGAACAAATAAAAATAATTTTCCCACTTGCTCAAGAAAACACTTCTGGAATATAGAAGTGTGAAGCAACAAGAAAGGCCTACTTACCAAGTATATCAGCCTATTAACATCTAACACCAAGACTAGCTTTAAAATTCTTGCTTCATTGTAACCACTAAACCAAGCCTACTGTGTCATACACTTCACCCAGAATTGACAAGTTCTCTGCCTAGAGGGACTATCATAGTTAATTTTGTGTTGCTATAACAGAATATCTGAGTCTGTGTGGTGTGTAAAGAAAAGAGATTCATTTGGCTCATGATTCTAGTGGCTGGGAAGTTCAAGGCTAAACATCGGTATGTGGGGAGGGCTGTAGGCTGCTCTAACTAATGGCAGTTAGTGGGAAGAAAGCTGGTGCATGCAAATAAATGACATGGCACAAAATAAATAAATAAATAACCCAAACTGAAAAACTAAGGAAGGTTTTTTAAACCTTCAGTTTCTTTTAAACAACCAGCTTTCTTGTAACTAACCCATTTTTTGTCCCAGTGAGAACTCAACCCTATGAGATCATGAGGGATTTCCCCCCATAAACACTTCTCCACTAGACCTCATCTCCCATACCACCATACTGGAGATCAAATTTCAACATGAGTTTTATTAGAGATAAACTCAAATCATATTCACATGATAGCAAGCATTCACCTTAAAATCACCTAGTACAAACCTAAAATCCATAAATATTCTCCCCTAATTTTTTGCTCTGAAATACTACTGAGACTCTCAAAGTTGTATCCTCATTACTATGTAGGACTGATAAATATCAGTCCTCTTCAACACCTAAAAGATCTTTTTTTTGATGATTTTTTTTAAGAATTGACAATTGAATGTTTACTACATATTGAAATATATCACTCTGATAAAAATATATACTGCCATAAAATCTCTCTGGTAATCTAACTAAGTAATTTGCAAAAAGCAACCATGGTTTAGGAAATTCTGGATAGAGTAAATTTTCCATTCTTTCATTCAATTATTTAGTATCTAGTATGGTCTAGGTACCCTGGTAGGGACTATTAAGAAATAGAAAATAAAGCTTGTACTACCCCATCCCTTGTGAAACATATAGAAAATGTATCTTCAATTCTGTAAACAGCTACTTAATTAGCTACGAGATTTTGAGCATGTGATAGTCTATCTAACCTTATTTTCCTAATCTGCATAGAAGGATCAATAAGACTTTATAAGGTCTTTGCATAATTAAATGTACTGAGATATAAAAGAATTTATAACAATAACAGGCACATAATAGGTCCTCAATAAAATGTAGTGTCTTTATGTAAAAAGCAAAGAACAGAAATAAATTTAAAGAAATAATAAAATAATTGAGGATTATGTTGACTACTATGAAAGAAACAAACAGACAAAGGGAAGTAGAGAACATTTTCTCTGAGAGTGTAAGTGTAGTTGCTGCTCAAGGGGTGAGTAAGATAAAGCCACATAAAAAACATTTTAGACAGAAGGAAAACTAAGTATGTTCAAGACTCTAAAATGAGGCACAAGGAAGAGTCTGCAGGACTTTAGGCATCCTCAGTATGGTTAAGGCTTAGTGAACCAAGTGCCATAACTACCTACCAGATATAAAAATAAACCCTATAACATTTGGAAACATTAAAATGTAAAGGATTTGGGTGTAATGAACAGAGGAAATGCTCAGCCCAGATAGTCCTTAGTGAGTAATTTTACCAAACACAATGGGTCACCAAGTTGGTCTTGAACAACATCAGGAATGGATGAAGGTAGGAAGACTCTAATGGAACCAAAATATTCCATACAATTTTGTCAAGCTGAAACAGAGCTTTTAGCAAACCTGAAGAAATCATAACATTAATACATACCTTGGTCCGTATTGCTGACTACTCCAACTCTGATCTCTGCTGCATGAAGCAAGGTGAAGGCATAAACATTTTCTGGTTTTATCTTGAAATTGAATTCAAATTCACTAACTTGATTTAAAGTGTAAATAAATAGGTAATTTGCTGAAACTAATCCCATTTAAAACAAATTCTTGTGATTGGAAACATGTAATAAAAGATGGCACTTGTAATAAACTCCACACAGACATTTCTATTTTATTTCTCTAGAGGAAAAACTGAACATATCAAAATTCTCAGACAAATCTATGCAATAATTTATAAAAATGCTCCATGTTTCCCTCCTTACTTTATATAACTGTTTAGCAAAGTGTCTATATTTAGTACTTAATACAGTAGATTATTTATATTTTATATAAAAATAGTCCCTGGACTAAATGTTGAATATAAGTCAATAAAATACCCCATTCAGAATATTTTTGTAATATGTCATTTTATGAATCTTGATCATATCAAATAATGCTATACAAGTTTTGCTCCACAATCATGACTTAATTAAATCCCCATTGTCCTGGTCAGAAAGCCTTTGCGTAAATTAACATTGCATTCCTATTGATATTGAAATAATACTATAGAAGACTGTGGAATGTCTCTTTTGTAACATTAGGGGAGCACTCTCCTGAAAAACATAATTTTTCCTGTTGAATGACATGACTTGAAATATTATAATTTAATCACTCTGATATAATTTCTTATCTTCACTACTTAATCGTGCTTTATCTTGAAGGCTAGAGTATTTATTCAAAAATCGTACACATCTCCCTTATAGTACTCAACAGAAACACTTAAAAGCAAGATAAAAATTCTTTAGTTCCTGAATTACAAGATGATGTAATCTACACTATATTGATAAGTTAAAAGACTGTGCACATAAAGCAGAAATCAGCTTATTAAAAAGCATCAGCATTTCAACAGAGAATAGTATATTCAAAATTTGGTCTGTGTGTATACATGTATGTGTATATATGTTTCTAATTGAACATAAGTATCACATATTTATCAAAGATTATCTCTTTCTTTCAGAGAGTTAGTGTCTTTCTACAGTTGTGATATTTTTCATAATTGTTTTACCTATTTCCAGGCATAGGCCCATAGCCATTACTGTGACTATGATGGGGGGAAAGAGACTTTCTTTAAAAGTTTGTGTTGCTGTCTTTTGTTCTCTCTGCCTTTCTCTCTGTTTCTCACTGTCTGTTTCTCTCTCTCTCTCTCCTCACACCCACTCTCTCTCTCTCACACACACACACAATGAATATCTTTACATTTCACTAAAGAAGTAGCATAGGGTAGGCTATTACAGCTATGAACTCCATAACTGTAGATTCAGATACCTCCAAATTTTGATAATTTAATGCAAAAAAAAGATCTTGAAAAGTCTAGTAAAGTGATGTCTCCCAATTTCTTATTTCATGAGGTTGCCTTTTCTTTTCTGGCTCATTACAAAGCAGATAACTATTTTTCCTAGATCAGCAAAAAATGATTTTGATATTTTAATGGGGATTGCATTGAATGTGTAGATCACTTTGAGTGGTATAGACATTTTAATCATGTTATCCATTAGCTTAATATGTTTTTCCTTCCATTTACTTCTGCAATATCCTTCCTCTGTGTTTCACAGTTCTCCTGTATAAGTCTTCCATCTCCTTAGGAAATCTATGCCTAGCTATTGTTTTCCTTATTGCTATTGTGAAAGGTATTGAGTCTTTGATTTGATTCTCACCTTGACTGTTGTTGGTACACATGAATGTTACTGATTTGTGTATGTTGGTTATGTAACCTGAAGCTTTGTTGCATATTTTTATCAATTCTAGGAGTCTATTGATAGAATTGTGGGGGGTTTCTAGCAATAAGATCATATTATCAGCAAAGAGTGATAATTTGATGCTTTCATTCATCATTTATGTAACTCTTGATTTCCTTTCCTTATTTAATTGCTGTGCCAAGGACTTCACTACTATGTTGAATAGAAGGGGTCTAGTGGACAACCTTGTCTGGTTCCATTTCTAAACAGAGATATGTAACTATGGATCATAACAGAGAATCCAGATATAAACCATCTCATAATGCCATCTGATCTTTGATAAAGCGGATGAAAACATACACTGGGAAAAAGAATCCCTATTCAATCAATGGTTCTTGGAAACTATGGAAGACTGAAACAAGGTCCACGTATTTCAGTACTCATAAAAATTAATTCACGATGGATAACAAATTGAAACCCCAAGGCATAAATCTTGGAATCCTATAAGAACATGTTAGAAAAACTCTTATAGATATTGGCCTAGGCAAAGAATTTATGAAGAGGACCCCCAAACAATGATAACAAACACCAAAATAAATAAATGGGACCTAATAACATTTAAAAGCTTCTGCAGAGCCAAAAACATGAATGATCAATAGTGCAAATAGACAATCTATGGGAGCAACATAGATTGGGAGAAAATATTTGTATGCTATACAACTAATTAAGGGAGATTCTCAGAGATTCTTAGGAATTGCCATGGACTTAGGCAATCTATGTGAGAACCACTCACTTGGATGATTCAGGCTGAAATCTTCAGAATCTCCTAATTGACTTCTGGGAGAAGCTTCTATAAACTTTATAAGCCTCCTGCTCTTCCAAAACTCATATAGGCCCTTTTCTCTATTTAAAACCCTTTATACATGGAGCTGTTTCTATTTTCCTCACTGAATCTTGCTAAATCCAACAAAAGATTTAGCTTGAAGGCAAATACTTTCTCAAGATTATTCAGAGTAGACTTTTAACGAATTCTCGAATGACTACCTCAGTATCCATACCATACCTTGCCCACACATGACTCCAATAGGATCACCCAGATAGAATGTCTGCTTTTTGGTTTCTATAGAAATGTTCTTTAATTGGATCCTAACAATTTAATTGAATTTCTCGCAATTCTCTTCAGCTGATGATATTCTGTCACGGTTTTGAGCTGTGTCTGATCTATAGAGCCCACCCAAAAAAAGTATATATGTTTTAAGAAAAGAAAACTATATTAAAATTGTAATACTCAAGTCATTTTGACTCCTGCAATTATATGACATACAAGATACAATATACAAGACAACAAAAGTTATCAGTATACATTGAGTATTATAATTTTAATACAACTTTTTTCCTTTCTTAAAATATATATACATTTTTTGGCACCCTCTATATATTATTTTGCATTTACTACAATATTTTAATGAGATATAAGAGAGAGGAGCAATAAATACATCTATTTTACAAATCACCTTGAGTCAGGAGCCAAATTTGTACACTTAAACTAATTCCACTCTATCTAGAATATCAAAATAAATATATAAAGTATACATAGATAATTTAGTCCAATAAGATGATTGTTTCATACTACTTCATTTTCTCTGAAAACTCAGGATGTACCCTGGTATATTATAAACTGTAGTAAGTATTGAAGTACAAAAAAACCCCACAAAATCAATGACACTTTATTTAAAATAAAAGTTTTCCAAACTTATTTGACGCCCTTATCTGCCAACAACACAGCATGTTACAATATAGCACACCTGTAAACATATTAATACAAAGTGAAGATTGTTTAGTTACTACTTTTTAATGTAAGAAGATCCTATATAATAAATATTGACTTTTTTTTACATTAGTAATTTTAACAACACTTGGAAAGAACATTAGCATAATTTTTTTTTTTTTACAATAAAAAAAAGTAACACCAATGGCTAATGAGGGAAAAAGTAAAAAATGACACAAAGTAGTCCTAAAAATGGCAGCATTATTAAAGCTCATCACAACATTCTGATTCTGGTAATTATGCTTTTATTGTTCTGATTGAGTATAATTGCATCTTTAGCTTTAATAATCCCAGAGCACCAGTGCAGTTCAATATTTAGTAAATTATTTAGAACAAACAGCCTCCATAATTAATAAAACATCAAAAAGTAACACCATGCAAATTGCAATAATATCTCAATAGTATTTTTAAAAAGGTGTATGATAACACAGATATCATCTACCAATCTGACAAATTAGGCTAAATTTCGGACTCCAAGATGCATAAAATATATTACCATCTTGTATAATGCATCAATACATTTCCAATTAATTGCAATATTACATTTCACACTAAAACGTATGTTTGCTTAAAATTAAATCACCAAGTATTACATCAGTTATGTTTCTAAGCAACAGTGCCTTCTCAAGGTGTGAAAACTTAAGAATAATTATGCTGTTTATTCTCTTACTTGAAGAAACTATAATTTGTATATTCTTAGTTATGATCTTTCTATAACAAGCAACAATTGTTGACTAAAGATTTTCTTCTTTCTTTTTTGTAACAAGCATATTTTTACCATCTCTTTTAGAATTCTGTCAAAAATGTCTTAAGTTTCCATTTTGGTGGTATTGCCCAGTTGGGGAGCTTATTTTCTCTTAGCAGAATAAATACATTTTTCATTAATAATTAATTTTCCACCCTGGCTAGGCTAGAGGAATTTCTTTCACCAAAAAAAGTTTATAAAATTATTTGCTGACCCAAAATATTTCCTTTTTTTGTATTTGCTTGTAGATTATGTTTCTAAGGACTCAATGCTTAACAGCTGCCACATAACATGACATGTACTTATTTTTTTATTTCTTTAACAAATATTTTTTATTTCCTGCTGTGGTCTAGAGAATATTAGAAGTGGTTTGGATGGAGTCATACTCAAGACCAAGAAAATAAACTATTAGGAACTGTGATGATCTTTTGATGGGTCAATTCAATTAGAGTTCCTTGTTAGTCAAACATTAATCTACATGTTAAAGTTAATATTTCTTGTAGATGTGGTTAAAATGGCATGAGAACACAACTTAACCTTATGTAAGGTGATTATTCTAGCTAAAATGACTGATTAAATCAGTTCAAAGACCTAGAGAAGATCTGATGCTTTCCTGATTAAGAAATAGGTTTATACCCAGAAGACCAAAAGTCACAATATAACAAAGACATTTGTACCAGAATGTTTATTGCAGGCCAATTCATAATTGCTAAGTCATGGAAGACGCCCAAGTGCCCATCGACCCACGAATGGACTAGCAAATTGTGGTACAT
>CAUYPK010095410.1:0-17283 GCA_963574355.1 Loris lydekkerianus | reverse complement strand
ACTGCAACAAAAAGAATAGCCGGGCGTTGTGGCGGGCACCTGTAGTCCCAGCTGCTCGGGAGGCTGAGGCAGGAGAATCGCGGAAGCCCAAGAGCTGGAGGTTGCTGTGAGTCCTGTGACATCACGGCACTCCACCAAGGGAGGTAAAGTGAGACTCTGTCTCTACAAAAAAAAAAAAAAAAAATGGTTGAGAACCACTGTTCTAGACCAATGGCCTCCAAACAGGACTACACAAGACAATCCACTACCGTAGAGAGAAAAAATACAAGACCCTCTATTTATTTTCATCTTAAAGAATAACATTTCACTCAGGGCACAGTGGCTCATGCCTGTAATCCTAGCACTCTGGAAAGCCAAGGTAGGAGGATCGCTTGAGTGTTTGAGCATAGCTTGAGCAAATCAAGACCCCTGTCTCTACTAAAAATAGGACAAATTACCTAGGCATGGTGGAATGTGCCTGTAGTCCCACCTACTTGAGAAGGCTGAGGCAGGAGGACTGCCTAAGCCCAGGCATTTGAGGTTGCTATGAGCTAGGATGAGACCATAGCACTCTAGCCTGGGCAATACAGTAAGACTCTGTCTCAAAAAAGAAAAAAAAAAAAAAGAGAGAGAAATTTCAGAGTAAAAAAGCAACCCACAGAATGGAACAAAATATTTTAAAATCATGTTTCCAATAAGGGATTGTCATCTAGAATAATCAGAGAACTTCAAAACTCAATAGCAATTAAAAAAAAAAACCAACATGATTCAAAAATAAGCAAAGGACTTAGATATTTCTCCAAAGAAGATATACAAACAGCTAATAAACACAGAAAAATATACTCAACATCACAAATCACTAGGGAAATGCAAATCAAAACTACAACAAGATTCTATCTCATACCCATATGGATAGCTGTTAACATAAAACAGAAAATAACAAGTGTCAGCGAGGATGGGGAGTAGCCTGGTGCTTGTGTACTGTTGGTGGGAATGCAAAATCTTTACAGCCACTGTGGAAAACAACATGGCAGTTTCTCAAAAAATTAAAAATAGAATTACCATATGATCTAGCAATTCCACTTCTGAGTATATACCCAAAAGATTTGAATGCAGGGTCTTGAAAAGATATGAACATAAGAGATGTTCATAACTAAAGCAGATTATTCACAATAGCTAAAAGGTAGAAGCAACCGAATTGCCCATCAACAAAAGAATGGATAGGGCTGGGCACAGGAGCTGTCACCTCACCGGTAATCCTAGCACTCTGGGAGGCCAAGGCAGGCAGATTGCTTGAGCTCAGGAATTCAAGACCAGCCTGAGCAAAGTAAGACCCTATATCTACTAAAAATAGAAAAACTAGCTGGGTATTGTGGTGGGTACCTGTAGTACCCGCCTCTCAGGAGGCTGAGATAAGAGGATCACCTGAGCCCAGGAGTTTGAGGTTGCTGTGAGGTCTGACGCCATGGCACTCAACCCCAGGGTTACTGAATGACTCTGTCTCTAAAAAAAAGAAAGAAATACCAAACCAAAAGAATGGATGAATATGGTATAAACATGCAATGGAATATTATTATGCCTTACAAAGGAAGGAAATTATCAGTTAGTGAGCATAGCACAGTGGTTATGGCGTCAGCCACATACACAGAGACTGGTGGGTTCAAACCCAGCCCAGGCCAGCTAAACAACAATGACAACTGCAACAAAAAATAGCCGGGCATCATGATGGGCATTGTAGTCCCAGCTACCTGGGAGGCTGAGGTAAGAGAATCACTTAAGCCCAAGAATTTGAAGTTGCTGTGAGCTGTGACACTATAGGACTCTACCGAGGGCCACATAGTGAGACTCTGTCTCAAAAAAAAAAAAAAAAAAGGAAGGAAATTCTGATACATGCTACAATATGAACTTTCAGGACATTAAACTAAGTCAAATAAGCTAGTCACAAAAAGATGAATACATATGATTCCACTTATATGAAGTACTCAAAGTAGTGAAAATCACACAGATAGAAAGTAGTGGTGCCAGATGCTAAAGAGAGGAGATAGGGAGTTACTGTTTTAAGGGTACAGTTCCAGATTTATAACATGAAGAGTTGTGAAGGCAGACGGTGGTGTGGTTGTACATTATTGTATGTAATACCATCCAACTGTACATTTAAAAATGATTAAGACAGGGCTCGGCGCCTGTGGCACAGTGGTTGTAGCACCAGCCACATACAACGAGGGTAGCAGGTTCAAACCCGGCCCGGACCAGCTAAACAACAACGACAACTGCAACAAAAAATAGCCGGGCATTGTGGCGGGCGTCTGCAGTCCCAGCTACTTGGGAAGCTGAAGCAAGAGAATCGCTTAAGCCCAAGAGTTGGAGGTTGCAGTGAGCTGTGACAAAAAAAGATGATTAAGATAGTAAATTTCTTGTTATGTATATTTTACCACAATACAAAAATAGAAAAAATAAGATTTTTATCTTTTTAACATAATCCATGGCCCAGCACTAACACAAGCTCCTATTTGGTCCGTATGTCCACATGTGTCCCCTAATCAAGGGTTAATGGTGACATCCTTTTAGTACACTGAAATGTACTGTAATTCATGTGTACTTGGTCAAATCGATTTACTAATCACATTGTTTTAAATTAATAAACTCTCATAAAACAAACAAGAGGCTTAAAAAGATTCCAGTTAAAAAAAATCTTGGATTAACGATAACGTGAGCCCAAGTGAACAAAATAACAGAGCTGTCATTTCTATTCCAGGTATCCTCTTCATCAGCCACTTTACAATGTAGAAACACTCACAATCCAAGAAGAGATAAGAAGCTCACCAAAACATCGTTGGAGTTATTTAAAATGTAGATTTGCATCTATTACCATTCATGATGAACTTTATCCTAAGTATATACCATGCCTTCAAATATTAGCTAATGATAGCAGAACAGGAATATAACTTACAAATAAACAAGGATACATATATGAGGAATTGCATGCATTTTAATCAATAGTGACATTCTCTTCAAAAAGTTTAGAAACTACTGGTTTAAACCAACACTGCCCAAAAGAACTTGTGATGATAAAATAGTCTTATCTGCACTGTCCACAGCTGAAAGCACTAGCCACAAGTGTCTATCAAGCAAGTGAAATGTGGCTATTGGGTCTGAAGCTGTATGTGACTAATGGCTACTTTACTGGACAGCACAGCCCTGGGCCATTAACAGTTCATTGCTAGCTCAAAACATACAGCTTCCCTGCTTTTGTGTCTTTGGCCATGTTATCCTCTCCACCAAGAATGTTCTCCCTTTCTCATTCATCTAGCAACAAGTTCTCAATTTTGAAGGCACACCTCAAATGTCACCTTTCTTTAGCTTTCCCTGACTATTCCCTACCCCACAAAATTAACTGTTGTCCGAGGTCTGTTCCTCTCTTACGTCCCTCCATGACGGCACTTATAGCTATTTGCTCCCATGTCTGAAGGTCTATCATTTTGAGTTTCTCAAGGCAGAGCCATGTCTAAAAATTCATCTCTGCATGATGCCTGACACATAGTGAACGTTCAGTAACATTTACTGAATGAGGCAATGAATGAACTGACCAACCTTGATCTCCCAATTTACAATGTACTGTTCTTTCCACCACACCAAAATATGACTCCAGAAAAGTAGGCTGGAGGCGAGTCTTTGGAACCTCACAGTGCAAGATGCTACTTCAAAGCCAATACCATGTCTGTTATTATAATTTTTTTTTCTGTCTCTTTCAGATGCAAGTATTACAGTTATCTCTTAAGTAAGCTCAGAGACATTCATCCTTCTTAGAGCGTAAGATAAAGGTGATACTAGTCCTTTCTGAAGTGTCAACTTTCAAATAGTACAAGTTAAAGTGATGGCTCTAATGCAGTAATATTTTTTCATGTGTTTTATAAATATTTACCAAGTCTTTCTGTGTACTCTGCATGCCGTTTCAGCTATTGAAGTACAAGTGTATGTCTCCCCCATACCCTTTCACTCAAAAGAAAACTTGCTCTCTCTTCATCATCATTAAATGAGCGTGACTTTGTCAGAAAACCAAAAGAAAGACTTTGACCATGGCACTTGCTTATTCTGGACTTCATTTCTGAATTCTAGATTTGGTTATATTTAGTGAAGCTATAATCGTCATCATGCCTGAAGCCAGGAAGAAGACACCATTCACAAACCACCCCCTGAAAATCTGCAGTTGCCTCTAAAAAACCAGACTCCCCAGCAGGCAAAGACATCTGAAGTGGGAGGGATCAAACTGGTGTTTGCGTCAAGAGAAGGTCTCAGGTACTTATAACTAATCTCTGTCTGACACGCAAGGCTCTTTATAAACTTATTTTCTCCTTTTCTCCCCAACATACCTTCTGCTCTGATCGATCAAACATCCTTCATTATCTCCTGGGTTCACTCCTTTTGTAACACTGGTAACTCCCCCCACCTGCTTCTGCTTAATCTTCTTGCTTCTTATGACAGCTTCCGGGACCACTCCTTCCCCCAGACACTAGCTACTCCCTTTCCCTACAATTAGCTGGGGTACAGCAGGGAAGCAGTACATACTAGACACCTATTCAATTGTTATTCACAAGACCCAGAGTCACTGAAGAAAGTGAACAGGGAGCACTTCCAGCAAGCAAAAGTGAAAGAATGTCATTCTACCACTCCCTGTCCTCTCCTTGATTTTGAAGGGGAAACTTGTACTGACCAAAACTGTTAACACTAGACTAGTCACTATTCTCAAAATGTATTATACTGTTTCACCTCTCCACACCTTTGCATATGCTATTCTCTCTCGCCTTGGGTAACCTTCATCTGGAACATCTGCTGGGCAATTTCTATTCCTGTTCAAAACACATTATCATCTATGAACCCGCACCCCCAGGCACTTTCTCTTTATCATCTCACAGTATCTTTTACCATCTGCTGAAAGCTGGACATTTATCTCAAGGTTATTATAAAGTGCTTGCCACAAAGAAACACCAATATCCACTCGACAAATACATATATGCATCATATTGACACCCCAAGTTAGAATTATATGACTAGTAAGTTTTTTTTTAAAGCGGTGGTTTCACACACAGTTGTAAGCCTTACTACTTTGCTCTGTGGGTAAGAGAAATTATCAAAGTTTACTGATATGGAAAGACAGTAGCTCTCATTAGCCCTAGACCTGGATTCCTTGAATACAGGTGAGAAAACTGTTCTGAGGAGCCACCTGGCCCATCTTATATAGAACTGATACAGTTCTGGAATGCTGCCTTAGACACAGCAATAAATAAAAGTTATTTATCGCTTAAAGCTTAGATATAAGGCCTCACATAGCTAAGGAAGTATGATAAAAGCACAGCTTCTCAGTCCTTCTTTCAACATTGCTCCAATGTCCCCACTGAGCTCATTCTTGAATCTTAAACCAAATCTTCCCTTGACATCACATACCCATTAACTTGGGCATGATTTGGCATCTCATCATGGCATCTTCACTGAGAAAGCTAGAGAGAAAATATCCTCCTCCCTGGTGAGAGCACATGTAGTGAGAATAAGGAGGAGTGAGTTAGACTAGAGCCGACATGTCACGCTGGTCTGGTTGGTTTAAGTCTTACGTCGACCTTCACCTCACGTCTTCCATTCCCATTTTGTAAATTTAGCTTTACCTAAAAATGTGTATTTTGGGTAGTTGAAGGTAACTGATTTAAGAGATTAACTTTTGAATTGGAAACATTGTAATAGGTCACAGGTTATGCTGATTATGGTCTAAGATAAGGGTTAATATGGTTTTTGCTTAGAACTTTTTATAAAACTGTGGTTTTAGAAATGGAAGGGCAGAACAGTCTTGGAGAGGCTACTCTTACTATTCTCCAGAATTGCTGGCCTTCCAATAATAAAGGTTGGTGAGGCGGCGCCCGTAGCTCAGTGGGTAGGGCGCTGGCCACATGCACCAAGGCTGGCGGTTCAAACCTGGTCCATTCTTGCTAAACAACAATGACAAATGCAACAACAACAACAACAAATAGCTGGGCACTGTGGTGGGTGCCTACAGTCCTAGCTACTTGGGAGACTGAGGCAAGAGAATCACTTAAGCCCAAGAGTTAGAGGTTACTGTGAGTTATGACGCCACGACACTCTACCCAGGGTGACATAGTGAGACTCTATCTATAAATAAATAAATAAATAAATAAATAAATAAATAAATAAGGCTTGGTGAACCTCTCTCCCGTCTTTTAAGTATCCCCTGGACTGTAACAGGCAGCCAGACCCTCTTCATCTGGCAACACTGGCACCCGCCAAGAGATAGCCATTGCCCCCCAAATTCATGACTTAAAGGTTTCACTGTCCCCAAACAAGCCCCTGCTGGACTAGGTAGTGAAACCAGGCCAGAAAGGCTGGTGCTACCAATGAAGAAAGAATGCTGGTAGCCAGGCCAGCATTTTCTCCTGTCTTGCCCAGCACCTGCCCCTCAGGGTTCACGCAATGCCTTACTATAAAGTTAATAATAAAGGGGAAATTAGGGGAAAAGAGATAATCAATAGGATATACTGGTAACCCGGTCTGCACTTGAAGCCTCCCACTTCACCCCTCCTAAACTGCCTGACCACTGCCCTGGACACTCAAGTGTCCTGGACACTGCCCTGTACAACTCTCACAGTCCTTAGACAACTCTTTCTGGGACTGGTGTATAAGTCGGCATCTGGGGACGCACAGGGAAAAGGGTCCAGGGAAGAAGTGTAACTATCCCAAACTACCCACTCTTTAAGGAGTTGGTGAGGCCTCTGCAGAGAACATCTGGCTCTGCCCACCCACAACCGGGGAAAGGGATTGCTTCAGATTGCTGTAACCAAACTAGCCTTCACATTGTTCTCATGCCCCTTAATTTTACATATATGTAATATATATATAAAACACATGATGTGTATGTATATATATAAAGAGTATATATGACACATATATAAGATGTACTTTTACTGGTAAATAATGGCTACCATTTGTTGAACACCAAAAAAATGTTGAATACTTTATACATATTGCCTCATTTAATCTTCAAGACCACCCCATAGAACAGTGGTTCTCAAACTTAAACTTGGATCAGAATCTCTCCAGGAACTTGTTAAAACCCACACACCACAGCCTATGGTGTGAGGCCCAAGAATTTCCATTTCTAACAAGCTCCCAGGTGATGAGGATACTCTTGATCCAGGCTCCACTTTGCGAACTATTGCCATAGGGAAAGAGAGAATCAAAAGAGATTTGAGGGCGGCGCCTGTGGCTCAGTGAGTAGGGTGCCGGCCCCATATACCAAGGGTGGTGGGTTCAAACCCAGCCCCGGCCAAACTGCAACATAAAATAGTCGGGCGTTGTGGCGGTCGCCCATAGTCCCAGCTACTTGGGAGGCTGAGGCAAGAGAATCGCCTAAGCCCAGAAGCTGGAGGTTGCTGTGAGCTGTGTGACGTTATAGCACTGTACTGAGGGTGATAAAGTGAGACTCTGTCTCAAGAAAAAAGAGAGAGATTTGAGATGTCTTGTCCAAGGTTCCACACTTAGTAAAGAACAGATGCGGAACTTGAACCTGGGTCTGCCTGGCTCTACAGACAGTGCTTGTGATTATGCTACTATAACTGTGAATGTACAGTCACAATATATATTCACAAGGTACTTGTGAATGCCTTGTCTTCCCAAACTCACTGGTAGCTCCTCAAAGGCAGATGTCACACTTTATACCACTCTCATTCCTTTTAGAACTTTGTAGTGACTTTAGACTTGGTAGGTGCTACATAAATTCTTTGTGTACTGGCTGCTACATATCTACATACTTCTAAGAGCCACAGATTGAAACTCAATTAAAGCCAAAGTACGTCAAAAAGGAAGCCAGTCCTGGTTTTACATGATATTCTCTCTTGCTACTGAGTCTCTGCCCACACTGCCATCATACTGGCCAACTCCTATTCATTCTTCAGTCACTCCCTCCAGAAAACAATTCTTGGCTCCCTAAAAATGGAGGCAACTGTACCCTAAGTTCACCTCCATGATGGCACTTATCACTCTATTCCCCTAATTGGCTATTTTCTATCTCTCAAGGTAGTTTATCAGCACTAGCATCTAGTATAATATGTCCCTGGAGCCTAGCACAGTGCCTGGCACATCACAGGCACTCCTTGTTTGTTGAATGAATAAATGCAGAGCTGCAAGCCCTAAATTCCACTTTAAAATATCATAACGCATGATGTGCCATTCTCAGGAATGAATTTCTGGGTACACAAAGGCAACCTAGATAAGTACATAACAAAGACCACTTTTGCCTTTTCTCCACCACTCTTCTCACACTTGGAGAACAGGCACTTAGGGCAGTACCATCTACGATGAGACAATATCCTAGCTGAACAAAGTCCTTCTGGGCTCTCCAGTCAGCAGAAGCCACTCAAAGAACAGGAAAGAGCTCTGCGCTCCCCCATTCCTCCTGAATTTTCTGTCACACACTGTCCTCCTTCATTTCTCCACCCCACTGCAGTCAAGGGCTTTGGCACAGAAGGAAACAGACATATCAGACTCAAGGATACCATCTGACAGTGGGCACAGAAGCATCTCCTATCCTGCACCAAAGCCCACAAGAAGGATCCAGAGGGACAGTGACTCAGGCTCCAGATTAAGTCCAGCTACAGCAGTACTTAGCATGGAAAAGAGCAATAATTTCACAAGGACGCTAGTTGTCAGATTCTTTTTTTAAAATAGTGTTTTAAAAGTACAGGCTTCAACCCTATCCTCAGAAAACTGGGCCCTGCTAAATCCAGTGCTTATACAAGCTGAGGGCCAAACACAGTTTCTTCATCTTCCCAACCCATCCACCAACCTGCAACACTCAACCATGACAAGCATTTCCCAGGCCTAGGTCAGGACTCTTCCTTCTACCTTAGCTTGCAAAAGGTTCCTTCTTAGAGAGACCTCTTAGCTTTCTCTTCCCTAGCTAATAAACTGTTCCCTGCCACCATCATGTTGCAGTAATACAACCCTCCCCCTTTCTGGGACCCCTCTCAGTCTATAACACAACCTACGGCACATTGGCCCCATCCAATTAGTTGGAATTGCTTCATGCCAAGGAAATAGCTGCTTTTATTAAAAATAAAAGCACACTAGGCAGGCAGTGGGCTGTGAAAAGTCTGAGTCTGGCATAATTATGAAGGTGGAGGTTAAGGTTACCAAAAGAGACATGCAAAGATTTCCTGAAAGCCTGGGGGATAAATAATATATCATATCTCCATGAGTATAGAAACACACAGAGGGAATTTACACATATCTACATAACATCCTCTCCAACAGAGGAAAAACAAAATCAGAACTACTCTCAAATAATTCTTTTGGTTAAAAAATAAATAAAAACTAAAACAGGAGGAAGAAGGGCCTACTAGACTGAATTCAAAACAGCCACATTCGTTTTATATAATTTCTGTTATCTTAGCTAGATCCTGAGGACCTGATTATAGCTGGGTTAGGAAACAGCCCTAGTCAAATCCACCAAGAGCCTTGGCTCTTGGAAAAACACATTCCCATTCTCCGAAAATCCTCTCTTCTTTCCAACGCCTGCTCATGGAAGTGGTAAAGTTGGGTAGAAGAAACCCCTCTCTCTTCTTAAAGGTCCCCCCAATCCTCACCTGTCAGCCTTCACATCAATATGTCAAGTTTTAGGAGGGTGATAAGCCCACCCTGCATCTAGTGTAAAGCTTTACACTTTCACACACAGGTTTTCTCGTCTGCTCCTCATAATTCGGTGAGGGGACGAAAGTGGCTTTTCGACGTTTTTAAAAAAATAAAAAATAAAAGGCTACTGAGGTAAACAATTTCGGCAACTCCCTCCACCCCCATAAGCCCTGTCACTTTCAGATCTGTTTTAAATCTCTCAAGGACAATTACACACAGAACAAGTGAAGGGGGAAGGGAGGGTCAATTGGTCACAACCCATTCATACATTCAACAACTAGAACCAGAGTCTCGCCGCATCAGCACACGATTTTAATATAGGCGCACTGAGTCCCACCATACCTTCCGCCAACACCTCATCCACAGTGACCTGCTGTCGCCCGATTCCAAAGACTCTTCCGATGTAGCCACTGCCCAGGCCCGAGGTGCTACCCCCTCCTCCGCTGGAGCCAGAGCCCAGGCCAGAGCCGCCCTGCTCTCGCCGGGAGTCGAAAAACTTCTTCATCTTGCAAATAGAAAGCAGCAAAACAAAATACCGATGGTTTTTAGATTTTTTTTTTTTTTTTTTTTTAAGAAAAGAGATCCAAGGATTTCTTCTCGGATTTCAGCTCGGAGAGGAGCCACCCGAATCCGTCCGTGGGGGTGGGGGTTGAGGGAGGATGCCTATAGGAATACGCGTGTCAATCGCGCGGCGGGTCCCCTCCTCCTCCAGAGAGCGATTCGTGTAAGTTTAAACCTGTGATGACAGAGGAAGAGAGAGGATGAATCAGTAACACACTTAAAAATTCAACTGCTGAGTCCTAGGGGGAGCAAAAGCCATCATCAGGGGGAAACGCTTCATGCATTTTCCTGCGAGAAAACCCTGTGCTGAAAACGCGTCCCTGGCCACAGAGCCCTGGACCCCGGTGCCCGAGGCTCACAGATCGGAAAAAGGAGGGATTCAAGCAGCTTCGGCAGCGCCGACCCTGCCGGGCAATGCCTCCCCCTCCTCTCCGGTCTCCCCGCCGCCCCTCGCGGCAGCATCCCGGCTGCACCCACTTGAGACGGCTCGGCGGCTGGCGCCCAGCTACCAGCCCCGCGACATTGTCACGGCCGCCGGGCTGGCCTGCGACGCAGAGAGGAGGCGGCGCTGCAGCGAGAGCCGGGGCCGCGTTCGGCGCCCGCCCGCGCGCCAGCTGATCTCTCGAGCGCTGGGCAAAGACTGACCCGCTGCCCCTCCCCCGCGCGCGCTCCCGCCCGGCTCCATCCACCCAACCAGGAAGTGAACCGCCGCCGGAAGTGCCTCCCGGGACTAAGCGGCTTGGGGCAGGGGCCTCTGCTGCGACCGCCGTTCTGTTGTGGCAGACGGAAAAGAGTCGACAGAAAGAGAGTGAGACCAGAGACAGGGCGTCTCAATGCATAGATAGTTTGGGAAAGAATGTTGATATCTCCCGGGCCGCAGGGCACTCTGGGGAAGGTAGTTCGGCAGTCTGGCGATTGGACTACAACTCCCAGGATGCCCCTGGAGGAGCGGGCGAGACGGCTGTCGTGGCCTCCGCAGCGTCGAAGGTGTTTAGTAGGGTGGTGTATATACGTGAGCTTTCGGTAATTTAAACACATCCGGAAAACAAACCGCTAAGGACTAGGTTTCCCCTTGCTGCCTGTTCTACCCTTCTGAAAACACTTTCTTTGCGGCCTGGCCTCCTGGCCCAAGGGATTCTGGGGGTTGTGGTTTTCGAACAGGTCCAAGCTGACACCTGGAGTACGCGGCTTAACCATTTATACCCAAGAGGGTCCTCTGGAGCTTCCCGACCTCACCTGGACTGGAGTGGAAGATGAGAGTGATCCCGAACATCGTGCTGGCCGTTGGAACAGGCCACACCGGAACTTAAGACCAAAAATAAAACTGGTGCCCTTCCGCCCCCAACCTCAAAAGCTGCTTTAGCTTCCAAATATTGAGATCTGGCTCTGCGGTCATCTCTGAGCTAGGCGCTCAGTAGGACAGTGTACAAGAGCGATCCAAACAGAGAAACTGCTACGGGTTGTGAGCAGGGCAGATTCTAGGACATCTGGAGACCCAGCCCGTTGGCTCTACCGCAAATTTGGGGGCTCCTCAGCCAGTAGTGAACTCTTAATTCTTCCTCCTTTGCTGACTCTGTGAGTGGCCTGATCATCGCTAACTCCTTTCCGCGCGAAGACCCTAGCCTGATCTTCTGTAATTTGTTTTTCACTTTAAGATTCTTGCATTGTTGCTTTACTCTGTTATTGCCTGGGTGCCGAGGGTGGGGGTGGACTTACATCTGCTAAAGGCGAAAGATTTGGTGACCTTCTCCCTTTCTAGATTTCCTGAAAGATGATGAGACGATGTTGAAGGTAGTGCCAAATCCCTGCAAAACAAACAAAAACAAACCCCAAAATATATTTTTCACATCCACTGGCTCTACCCACTCCCTAATGCTGAAACCTTCCTGGCTTGTCATTCGATCCAGAATTTTTCCAGCAGGCATTTGAGGAAAGAAGAAAAGGGTGCTCCAGGGAAAAAAATGGTTCTTTCTTTCTCTAATCTGAATATTGAACTGAGCTGTGACTAGTCCAACATTGACCTTTGCTTCTGCTGCTACTGCTGCTTGTTTTCAAGTAGTGCCATTATAATTAAACTACTTGTGTAGAGATAGCTCTTTTCTTCCCGGAGAAGTCAATCAGTTCACAAAATTCATGCAGCCACCTCCAGGCTGAAATGCAGCACCTTTTAAAATATTCTCTCAAAAGCAGTCCCACAAAGACATGTTCTCTGCACTTTCCTTAAAAGGTCGGATTTTTGTATAAGGAAATTGGGAATAAATCTTAAAATAGTTGGGAAAGCTCATTTAGAATTAAAGTCACTGACTCTCATTTTTCTCAGCACCTATTGGTTTTGACCAACATTTCTGAAGATGAAGCTCTGTTAGTTCCTAGGATCTGTTGCTATATATCATTTTTTACTTTTCTGGACTTTCCCAGTACCAGACTAAAACAGGCCAGTCTCAAACCTCATTTTCAGAGATACAGAAATGTCCAGTAGGATTAAGGCAGTTAAGATGTGTTTACTGATCAGAATCTGAGGGAAGAGGTTTTAAAACAACAAAAGCAAAACAAAAAAAAAAAAAAAAAGATGACTAGATTCTTTGACCTCCCTTCTCTCCAAGACTGGTAGCAATTATAATGATAAATTCAGTTTTCCTTGCTTTACATATATTAAGTTATTTAATCTTCACAACAACCCTATGAAATAAAGTACTATTATTATACTCATTGTACAGGTGGGAAACTGAAGTACAGAGATAAGTGACTTGCCCAAAATCACACTTACAGTACATGGCAAAGCCAGCCTTCAAATCCAAACATTTTGGCTTCAGTGCCCCCAGTTAACTCACTACATACACCAAACTATCAATTTAAAAAGAGAACAGACACAGTGGCTTGTGCCTGTAATCCCAGAATTTTGGGAGGCCAAGATGGGAGGATTGCCTGAGGCCAGGAGTTTGAGGTTACAGTGAGCTATAATTACACCACTGCACTCCAGACTGGGCAACAGAGCGATACCCTGTCCAAAAAAAAAGAAAAAAGAGCAAACATTAACTGATGAAAAGATTTTTGAGAATAATTAGAAATATGTGTACATAACGTAGAACGAGAAGAATTAAGGCATTAAGTCTGACCCTGGACCACAGATCTCTGGGCCTATTTTCTCAGCCTTAAAACCAGAGCTCTCTTACAACTCTTAGTAATCTTGTAGCTTCTGAGTGTAAAATAATCAACAGATCTGCCACTGTAATCTCAAAACTCCTGGCACACTTACTTCCTATATAATTGAACCCACCCTGCCTACCGTTCATGTATGTTGTCATTTCAACCAAGTGCCTCAAAGGGAACAGTCTTATCTCCTTGAAGATCCAATACAAAGTTTATATAGAATATATTCTTAAAATACAGTGTATGCTTCTTTAAATCAATTAAATAATTAACTTTAAATTAAATGTGATGCAAAAGAGAGCAATGTGATTAAAGTGGAAAAGTTGATTTGAAGTATTCTGGATTAGGTGAGCTTTTGAACTACTTCAAAATACTTGGATAGATATCCAAAGAAAACTGGAAAGGAAATTGACATTTACTATGTATTTTTCATATGTCAGTTACTGTATTACACACTTAACATACTACTTTGTTTAATCCTCATGGCTGCATCCCTACAAAGTGGATGCTTTTATCTATTTTTATCAAAGTAGGTAAGGTTATACTATTATCCCCAATTGCATAGATGAACAATGACAGACACATGGTTTGTTAGGTTTGGAGGAAATGGATTTGACCTGTGGTGCAGCTAAATCATGTTGCCTCAAACTCAGTTATGGAAAACTGAGCTGCATCTTTATAGAAAATCAAAGGGAAGGGAACATACATACATTAAAGAACTCAAGTAAGTCAAGCACTGTTTTGAGTATTAAATCACATCATTTAACCTTCACAACACATCTATGAGGGCCGGGTGTGGTGGCTCACTCCTAGCACTCTGGAAGGCTGAGGTAGGTGAATTGGCTGAGCTCACAGGTTCGAGACCAGCCTGAGCAAGAGCAAAACCTCTACAAATAGCCAGGTGTTGTGGCAGGCATCTGTAGTCCCAGCTACTCAGGAGGCTGAGGCAGGAGAATCACTTAAGCCCAGGAGTTGGAGGTTGCTGTGAGCTGTGATGCCACAGCACTCTACCCAAGGTGACGGCTTGAGGCTCTGTCTCAAAAAAAAATAAAAATAAAATAAAAAATTAAAATTAAAAAAAAAGAAAGAAAGAAGGGAAATGGTTATTAAAAGTTCCCTTCTGCACCCGCCACAATGCCTGGCTATTTTGTTGTTGTTGTTGTTGTTGTTGAAGCTGTCATTGTTGTTTGGCAGGCCCAGGCTGCATTTGAACCAGCCAGCTCAGGTGTATGTTGCTGATGCCTTAGCCGCTTGAGCCACAGGTGCCAAGCCTTTTTTAATTTATTTTTTAGAGACAGAGTCTCACTTTATTGCCCTCGGTAGAGTGCTGTAGCATCACAGCTCACAGCAACCTTCAACTCCTGGGCAATTCTCTTGCCTCAGCCTCCCGAGTAGCTGGGACCACAGACGCCCACCACAATGCCCAGCTGTTTTTTTGTTGCAATTTTGCCGAGGCCGCGTTTGAACCCTCCACCCTCGGTATATGGGGCGGGAGCACTACCCACTGAGCCACAGGCGCTGCCCCCATTTCCCTTCTTTAAAAATGACGTTTCTTGATTTTAATTTTGTATTCTGAGTAGGAAAGTAATTATATACTCATTAAGGAAAGTGTATAGAAGAAAATAAAAATCAACTAATTCTTCCACTCAGAAATAACTGTTATTGACATTATGATTGATTTTCTTTTAGAATTTTTCCATATTTAAACACCTTTTTAACCACATTAGATTACATCATAAATTTAGAATAGTCCCTTTTTTTCATTTAATAGTTTCCCATTTCATTACATATTCACTAAAAACAATGTATTAGTGGCTGCTTAATAATCAGTGCTTTATTGTCAAATGCTTTAGTGTTTTATTTTAAAATGTTGCTATTACACATATGATTAGAATGAACATTCTTTTGTGTGCTTCTTTTTCCTTCTAAGGCTTTTTGAAAATAAATGTAATAATTGAGTCAAAAGGTATGAATGTTTTTACAACTAGAGAGCCAATGTACCTTTTCAGAAAGTTATGCTGATTTGCTCGCCCTCATTGATCCAGTAAAGAAGTATTTATTAAACACCTACCATGTGCCCAGCATTACAAAGGTTATTACAGTGAACAAAATACTAATAATTGTACCTTTTGTCCTCAAGGAGCTTTTGGTCTTAAAAGAAGGCATTAAATTCTAAATATTCCCCTTCTCTTGCTAACACTGGGTTTGTACAATCTATGTATTTATTTAAAAAAAATTTTTTTTTTTTTGAGACAGAGTCTTACTTTCTTGCCCTTAGTAGAGTGCTATGGCGTCTTAGCTCACAGCAACCTCAAACTCTTGGGTTCAAGTGAGCCTTTTGGCATAGCCTCCTGGAGTGTGGGAAATTGGTTACACAGGTTTTGGGATTACATGTGTGAGCCACCTCACCTGGCCCGAGTTTGTGCGATTTAAAAAGAAATCTGTGGCTCAGTGGGTAGGGCGCTAGCCCCATATACCGAGGGTGGCGGGTTCGAACCCTGCCCTGGCCAAAAATAGCCTGATGTTGTGGCAGGTACCTATAGTCCCAGCTACTTGGGAGTCTGAGGCCAGAGAATCACTTAAGCCCAAGAGTTGGAGGTTGCTGTGAGTTGTGATGCCACAGCACTCTACCAAGGGTGACAGAGTGAAACTCTGTCTCAAAAAAAAAGATAATAATAAATAAAATAAAATAAAATAAATAAATAAATAAATAAATAAAAGAAAAAAAGAAATCTGGTCAGGCATGACTCATGACTGTAATACTAGCACTCTGGGAGGCCCAGGTGGGGGATTTGCTTGGGGCCAGGAGTTCTAGACCAGCCTGAGCAAGAGCAAGACCCCCATCTCTACTAAAAATAAAAAATATTAGCCAGGCATCGTGGTGGGAACCTGTAGTCCCAGCTACTAGAGAGGCTTAAGCAGGAAGATCACTTGAACCTACTTGCCTATTTTAAAAATCAGAGATTTGTTTTGTTTGTTTAACTGAGGAAGGAAAGAGGACACAGGAAAGAAGTTGGTTAGGACACAAATGTTAATCAAGTAATCACACAAATACATGTAAATTTTAAAGGTATAGATTTTATCTCATAACCACTGTACCCAGAGTACATAACACAGTACTAGGCATTGGTGCTTTATTTTCATTCATTTTTATTTTTCATTCTCTGAAAAGTATAAAAATATTCTCTATATTTGTGATTATGTCTATTTATTATTCCTATTTTTTTTTTTTTGGGGGGGGGAGGACACAGTCTCACTATGTCAATCTCAGTAGAGTGCTGGCATCACAGCTCACAGCAACCTCAAACTCTTGGGGTTAAGCGATTTTCTTGCTTCAGTCACCCATCACAACGCATGGCTATTTTTTTTGTTATAGTTGTCATTGTTGTTTTTTAGCAGGCCCAGGCCAGGTTCAAACCCACCAGCCCAGGTGTACATGGCCATGCCTTAACCACTGAGCTACAAGCACCAAGCCATTTCTTATTCCTAATTTTTTATATCTATGTTTTCTCCCATGTTATTTTCATTAGACCAACTAATTGCCTATATTTTCAACAGAAATGCTATTAGATTTTCAAAAACAACCACGGAGCTTGTTTTTATTTTATAATTTATTATTTTTTTCTTTTGCTTTTATTTTGTTTTTACTTTGCCTTTACTTTGGCTCATTTTGTTATGTCTCCAATTACTCAGATAAAGATTAGATTTATTTTCTCTTTTTCTTTCTTTTTTTTTTTTTTTTTTTTTTATTCTTCAGTGCATTTTATTTATTTTTTTTTTATTGTGGAGAAGGGGCAGGGAAAGAAGGCGGGGGAAGAGGTGAGTGACAGGGTCGGGCCAGTGGCATGGTACCACATTGGCTGTATCTAGGTAGAGGCAGTTTCAGGCCGGGCCTTGCTGAGT
>CAUYPK010095409.1:0-33115 GCA_963574355.1 Loris lydekkerianus | reverse complement strand
GTATGTGTTAACCGTATCTAAAGAAAAAGGCGAATATGTATGAATGTTTAACTGGATGTGTCCTTGGACTTGGCTAATTTATATTCACTTTTTGTTGTTTATAGATATCTAATATTTTTCATTTCTGTATCATTTAAACTTTCATTTGAGTAAATTCACTAAATTAAAAAAAAATAGTTGTCATCCTTATTATAATTATTAACATAATTATTTTTATTGTTCAGAAACCAAATAATAAAGACAGGAAAAAAGTTCTTGAGGTATCTCCAAGATACAATTCAGTAAGACAGATCCTTTCACACAAGATTTGTTGGTGTCTCCTGTGCACTGCTGTGAAATGTCCCACCCTTTAGCCTTGCAGACAATCACAGATCTCCTCCTCCTTGCTTCCTCATCTGAATGGTTCAAATTGAACCTGAACTCTGTGGAGATATACTGGAGAAGAGAACCAGGATGAGTTGGAGGCAGGAGGTATGGATCCACATCCTTGTCTCTGCTTGTGGACAAGTTCTTTAAGCTCTCCAAATTCTTACTACCTCCTTTGTAAAGCGGGGATAAAGACATCAACCTATAGGATTGTTGTGATTATTAGATTGATTAAAAGGAGAAATATAAAACATATGTAAAATACTATTATGGAAGAAATCAGGTAATGTGTTTTCTTCCTGAGTGACCCTTAAACAAACCCATTTTAAATTCAAAGAAATTCCACCTTAATGAATCTCTAAAAGTTGACAGACTCCTTCCAAGGCACAATGACTATGGGTGAGCTGGACCTGTCCAATGTGCACCCAACTCCAGGAGGGACTGAGCATCCACAGGGCAGAAAGCAGGGCAGGTGGACGTCCTGAACACCATCTTGTGTGGTTCACTTCTACCATGAAAACTTTTCAGATTTAATGAAGAGGAGAAATATCTTCCCTTTCCCTTCATGATATAAAAACACCTGTAGCCCAAGCTAATGCCATTGAAAGAAAGTCACTGAACAACAAAAGATTATGGGTCCTTGTTGATGATTTTTATAACATAAACCTGGGAGAACATAGGCTGCCTTTTAAAACTTTATCTAATTATTACCTAAATGGGAAGATGGAAAAATGATCAGTTGTGAAATTTATGGCATGCATACAATGAAAATCCAAATGTTCTTGTGTGGTGTGATTGTCCCTGGTATTGGCACATCCTTATGAAGAAGGATAGTGTCATAACCTTCCAACTAGCCTCCTCATATCCAGTCTTGTCCCCATCCTCCACTCAGAAACTAAAATTTATCTTCTCAATGAGCACAGTTTATTATGTCTTTCTCAACTTAGCATCTTCATACATCTTTTTTGTCTTCAGGAATATCTTTTGAGAAGTATTAAGCTGGTAAATGTTTAATTATCAGTTCTTAGAAGAAGGCAAGGGCTCTGTCTTATAGACTTGCCAATTATTATGGTGTAAATACTCCTACCGTGGCTGCTTTCAAGTTACCAAGAATGGATTGCAAAGAATTTCCACCAAACAGATACCACAGACATAAATAAATTCAAAACATAGATAACACTATGTACAGAAATAATATTATCTTCATACACACACACATATATATATGTAGTAATTAGGAAGTGATACATTTTAATGATTAATTTTTATATCATCTATTTAACCAAAATTTTCTATAATTTAATTTTTAATAATAACTACTGAACAATAGCTTACAAAATTCCCAAATATTTAGCAACTGACTCTCTCAAATCTGTAATACACTGGCTCTAAAATACTACAGCTTCTAAGGTATCATGAGATCTAGCTCCAGTTGTCTTCTACTGACTCATCTCTGCTCACTTTCTCTCTCACACTTTCTGCCCCAGACATCCTAAAGTATCGCAAATAAGATAAGCTTTCTTCTTATCTCAGAACTTTTGTAGAAAATGTTTCCTTTAATTATAAAACCCTGGCTAATGCTTATTTGGTCTATAGATCTCCATTTATATATTTTACCCTCTGAGAAGTCTTCCTTGGTACTGTACACTGGTCTGGTGAAGAATTAATATTGCCCAGATCTGGTCTTTGACCTTGGCTCCCAAAGAAAAATTTTAAACCACTGGAAAGTCCTGCCCATTAAGAGTGCCTTTGTTTACCTGGGACATGCCCAGTAGTATAAGTTTTACAGTATGATTTACAGTGGACCACCACAGGGTATTATCCTAACTTCCTCAGGGGCTGAACACATGAGTGGTCAACCATATCTATGTCAGGTTGACCTTAGGCATCTTAGGTGACCCCCTAAGATCAACCATACCTAAGCCCCATATCAAAGCTCAGGTGAATTTTTCTGCAGATACCAGTGTTCCATATGTATCATCATACATTGCTGCTGGGAGAAATTTGCAGTGTCAATGGTTCTACTAGAAGACAGCTGGCAGCTTGCACTTGGAACTCTCCAGTGCTTTGCCCTATGCATGCTTTTCTTTGCTAATTTTAATCTGTATGCTTTTGCTGTAATAAGCCATGATTATCAGTAGAACATACTCATACTCATTTCAAAACTCATTTCTAGCAAATTATTGAAACTGAATGATCTTAGATCCCCCACCAAACTTACAATTGGAGTCGCAAGTAAGGGCAATTTTAAGGACTCCCAAACTTTGTGGTAGGCCTTTGAGATGCTTTCACTTACCATGGCACATGCATCACCCTATGAAACATTTGCTTGTTTACCTAAGAATAGTAACTGCCATGTTCACTATTGCATTCCAAGACTCTAAACCATCACAAAAAAATATATATAGCCACTCAATTCAGTGGGAAATATCATCATATTGACACAATAATGACACAATTATTCTCTAGGATCATTTTTATTTTAACATGAATCTGTTAAAATCAGGACAATAATGCCTGGTGGTCATTCAATAAAACCAACTTCACAAGCAGCCAAGAAGCATGTCTTAGAATGCACTCTCTCTTTGATAATTTCACTACATCTAGTAATAACATTTAGACCATATAGGAATGGAAAATTATTCTCCAGATTAGGTTTTATTAGTATTGTTCTTCCCTATTGACCTTCTAATAAAAATTATCCTGAAGAACATGAAGTCTTTTTTTTTTTTGGAATATACCTGGAAGGCAGATAAAAAGAGTTGGTCCAGAAGTTTCAGAAGCCTGCCAAGGCTAGGAGAATATTGGCACAGACCTGGGAAAAATATAGGAACTCGACCAGGACACTTGGGTTGGAGAAGGATACCAAAAGAATGGAGAGAATCACATTTCTTTTGTTTGTTCTCCATAGAAGTAAAAACACCTGAGAACTTAATCTAAATCTACCACAAAGAATATGACAAATCAAAATCCTTTACCCCTGTGAACTACAGTGTATTCACCTGTAGAACAGGAATAAGAACATTCACCTTGCTTCAAAAAAGATGTTGTAGGGATAAAAGGAGATGTTATAATAAGCATAAAGGCCTTGGAAATACCATAACAGGTGTGAACATTGCTTTTCTATTAATTATTTGCATACTATAGACACTTCCCACCTGGACACTTACTTAATGGTACTTGAGATCATTACTTAGTCTAAAGAAGAAAGATACAATACCAATGTCTACCAGGCAGCAGGTCAAATTGGTGACATAATGTCAACAGCTAAATTTTACTGAGTACTTCACATATGCCAGACAGGGGGCAAATGCCTTTACATGATATCTTTTCGTCCTCACAACTCTGCAAGGTACATATACTATTATCCTCATTTTATATATGGGGAAACTGAGGCTCAGGGCTATGAGGTAAGTTGCTCAGGGTCACATAATCGTTAATTAAAAGAGCTAAGACTCCAGCTCAACTTTGTCTCTAAAATCCAAGCTCTTACTATTATGCACACCTCCCCTTCTGCAGAGGGACTGGATGAGGAAATATGTGGTAAATTTTTCTTCATTGCACTGCTGTGATTAGGGATTTAGTCATAGCTCTTGCCAATATGCATACAAGAAGTAGATGGATGAAGGAAGGATGATGTATGAATATTTTAACATGCAATTTAATGCCTGCTACTGACCATATCAAATACTGCAACCCCCATTTCAGATGGCCCCTTGAAGATGAGGGAAGATCCCCTACAGGCAGCTTGAAATTTAAGTCTACTTTACAATCCATTTGAACAGGGTGCTGAGGCAAAATTAATTCATGACAACTTGTTCTCGAACTGTGAATTTGGGGGAACATTTCCAGTATTCATTAAGTCTAAGATTCACACTTCCACCTGTGTGTTGAAGAGCTGTTTTATCAGTTCCTGAAGCCAGAGGATGAAATATATGGAGCAACCGACTTTGTCTCCTTTTCTCTTTAATTTTCCAGTTTTAAATGTCAATCCAGTAAGTTAAGAATGGTGGTCAGGAGTTCTCTAATTCCCAAATCCCCTCCCCTGTTAAATCTCTAGTTTTCTTTATGTTCATTTGTTCATGCTCCTGGTTTCTCTCAAATTTGAATTATATATAGAGAAGGTTTTGTTAGAAAAAATTTCTGCCTTATGATCTATAATAGCTTTCTTGGCCAATAAATACTATAATAAAACTAACCTTATTTTAAGGCCACTATACTCTGAAATGCCTCTGAGCTTAAGGCTATAGCAATACTCAGTGAATTTCTTATGTTCTCCAGAAAAACTACCACTCAGCTAGAGAGAAAATGGCTGTCACTATCCTGGCAGTGAATTCATAGATGTCTTCTCAGGTAGCAGAGCTTAGCATTGTCCTTATGCTATTAGGTATAGATTTTCAGGTTAAAATTGATCTTCTTTTTTTTTTCTTTTGCAGGTTTTTTCTTGTTTTTTTTTTTTTTTTTTTTTTTTTTTTTTTTGGCCAGGGCTCGGTTTGAACCCACCACCTTGGGATATGAAGCCAGTGCCCTACTCCTTTAAGCCACAGGTGCCACCCAAAATTGATCTTCTAATTCTTTCCACTATGATACCTACCTCATCATATACTAGGCCTATTTCTTCCTAATGACTTATGGCAAGTTAGCCTGGATTTATTAGCGTCTGGACCAGAGTAGTAGTACACTTTGTAGACATTTTCTTATGCAAATGAGGTCACACCCACCTAACTCCCACCCCTAACTGTGGATGCTACTAATGCATTAGAAATTTTGCAAGTTTATTAATTTAAAAGTATACTATTAGTCTCCTCTTCTATTAACACATACTCAGGGAAAATGAGAACAGATGTTCCCCATTTTATTTTTCTGCCTACCTGACAAAATTGTATTTGTTAAAAAGTTACACCACAAAAAAAAAAAAAAAAAAAAAAACTTAAAAAATTGCTTAGGAAGAGAAAGAATTGAACAGATGTTGTGGTCAAATCCTCACTTTTCATACAAATTTGGATCAGTATGGGGAAGGGGAGGGACACAAGTTTGGGGTTTGGGATGACAATGCCCTCCTGACTTTTTTCTGCTTCTTTTCTGCATAAGGAGCAGCCCTGCCTTCAATGTTCTTACCTTTATTTCTGTACTTATTTCAAGCTCCATTTTTTTTCCTTTCAACTATCTTGCACTGTCAATTGCAACTTCACACCCCTTTCAACAAATCTAAACATTTTCCATAAAAGAAATAGGATCAAGGGCATAAGTTATCCAGATGATTTTGTTGATTTTCTGTTTTGCATGCTCAGTAGACACCAATTAATGTACAGCCATTTCAGTATGAACAGAAACATGTGAACTCTTAAAGTCATTTCTAAGGCAAGAGTTAGTTGGCTCCATCAGCATGCAGTCATATTCTTTAAATTCAAAAAGACTTGTCAACTAGGGATTTTTTAAATGCTCTGATTTGATGAGCAAAGGAAAAGCTGCAGAGAAATGTATGAGAGAATCATATTTATATGATTGTGAATTTTCTAAGCAGCAAGGATCCAAAACATGCTTTTTAAAATAGTCAGATAGACAAATCTTGGTGAGAGCAATTTACACTTGAAGTGACTGTTCTGTCTTTAGAACCCTGGGGAAAGTGAGGTGTTTAATGTATCTTCCAGACAATTACAAAGCAGTCCTTGATCAAAACCCTCTGCGAGGGATATTGACAAACCTGTCCAACTGCAAGAATCTCCTGTAGAGAAAATGATCTATGAGATTACCTACTGGCGGGTTCATGGGTCAGATTGTCAATATCTAGAGAAGGATCACAGAAATAAACATTTAGCATTTGCTGTTCTGACATCTATATTTATGGTCCTGTTAAAGCACTTGGTCAATCAAAACCAGTTAAAGCAATTACAATTTTCCCTAGCTACATGCAAGAGAAAGAAACTAAACTGTTCGTGATGAGAAGTCAATATAGCAAGATAATACAGAAAGCTTTTTATTCATGTGGAGGGAATTTGGTGCTATTATATCTTGTCCCCTGTAATTGTCTGATTACAAGAACACAGTGAAGATGCATTAATGTAATAAAATCAAATACTCAATTAGATTTATTTTTTCCTTCCCTTCCTACATTGTTTAGGATCCCCATGGAATGTAGAACAGAATGGTCCTTTCCCTATTGAGTTTGGCTTTTTTAATATTTGGCAAATATTTGTTCTTTTATCAGTGTTTCATTTGGAATTGCAATGCATGGATCCATTTTTCTTATGGTTTGACTTCTGCTGTCAAACAATACAGGCGATGTTGTTAGGTGTAAAATTATTTTGGAAATGACATAAATCACTAATGCAAGACAGATTGTGTGCTGGATTCAAAGAGCAAACCTCTTTGAAAGGATAAAAGAAGCATAAATGGCAATGTCTAAAGGGGGCTGTGATTTCCAAAATGTTGACTTAGAGCTCAAATGCAATCTGGAGGAAGATGTGTCAAATGTAAATCTTCTAAAAGGTTAAAAAGAAAGACAGATTTAATGAACTAGCATCTATTTTCGAAAATTCAATATTAAAATATTAAGGTATTTGAATGAGGTTAAAAAGAAAGACAGATTTAATGAACTAGCATCTATTTTGGAAAATTCAATATTAAAATATTTGAATGAGAAGTAATACAGCTTCTGATTAAGAGTTCAGTGTCTAGAGTTAGGCCAAATGGCTTTTAGCCTACCTGCTGATTACATGACCACAGGCAAGGTACTTTACCTCCCTTAGCCTCTGCTATCTCATCTATAAAATGGAAATAGTTATCAAACCTGCTGATAGAACTGTTATGAGTTTTAAATCATGTAATTCATTCAAAGCACTCGGTACATTGTCTGAATTATAGTTAGCACTCAAAAAATGTCAGCTATGATTATTAGAGCACGGATCAGTGTCAATTCAAGGAGCATTTATTTTGTGCCTTCTATGGAAGCAAGAAACCATATGGATTCAGATATAAATAACACATGATCCCTATGCTCAGTTTAGGGGGTTAAATCTAGTGCTCACTATTATCTTAGAAGGTAGACTGAGATAAGTATTTAAAAGAGACACTGTGAGGCTATGGTATCTTCTCAAGGGCTCCGACTTCCATTCTGACCCTTACTCTAATTTATTCTCTATGTGGAAGTGGATCTTTATAAAACATTTGAGTGCCCTTCTGTTGGATATAAAATCCAAATTATTTACCATGGGCTAGTAGGCTCTGCATAATCTAGTATCCAGAGACCTCATTTTCTGCTACTTTGTCCCCTTTGTGTTTCAACCTCTCCCCACCTCCCGACAGGGGCTTTGCCTCTCTGTACCTTCCCTCTGCCTGAGCTCTTCCTCCTCCTTCTCTTCATCTAGTTAATTTCCACTAATCCTTCAGGTCTCAGCTCTGATGCCACTTTCTAAGGGAAACTTCCTAAATTTTCTTGCTGCCCATTGGCACTCTAAACCAATTTCTGTGAGTTTTTTTCTTAGAACACCTGTAATTTTCCTTTATGGCCCTAAAATATTATTTATATCTATGATATTTGGAAAATACTTATCTACCCTACTAGACATAAACTCCTGACATCAGGAACCAAGACTGTTCTGGTCTCCTAGCATTAAGCTTGGTATAGAGGAGTTGCCAATAAACACTGAAGAAATAATATTAAAGGGTAATCTATGGAAAAATGTCAAATCATGCTTGTTATACAGATATGTAGTATAAAGTGAAAATACGTTAAATATTTTATTTATGTCATTATCAGTGATGGAACCAACCAGATGTTAAACTTATTTATGTATTTTTTTTTTTTTTATTGTTGGGGATTCATTGAGGGTACAATAAACCAGGTTACACTGATTGCATTTGTTAGGCAAAGTTCCTCTGCAATCATGTCTTGGCCCCAAAAGGTGTGGCACACACCAAGGATGTTAAACTTATTTAAAGGAAAAATAAAGGAACAGATATATAGAATTCATTTACATATGAGGAGTATTGTAATAAATTTGCAATCGTCAATGTAATTGACTTCTTCCACAATGGGGAGGGAAGCCAACTGAACCTTCGCCTGACAGAATTCTTTGCATATTTGTAGACAAGAATTGTTCTGCATTATTTTCAGTTGTTTACAACTTACAGAGTTGTACAATAGCTCAAAGGCAGTGGACGGCTAGAATCATATAACTTGGAAGATTGCACTCTACACGGTGCATAATTTTCTACTATAACATACATTTTTCCCTCCAACAAATGGATAGAAATTATGGGGGAACATAACAGGGTACATTTATTTCAGTGGGATGGGAGGATAAGAGATTTAAGAACACTTCATAAAGGAGGAACAGTTGAGCTAAGATTTGAAATGTTGGTAGGATTTCAGTAATGGTAGAGCACTAGAAGTGTGTAAGCAGAACTCTAGAGAAATATTTCTGATAGCAATGAATGCTTGTAAATGAGAATATAGTCTGGAGACAAGACAAAACTACAGTGCAATAACCCAGGGGAGAAACTTCCAAAAAAGAGAAAACAGGCTGGGCCACAGTGGCTCACGTCTATAATTCTAGCATCCTGGGAGGCCAAGGAGATGGGTGAATTGTTTAAGTTTGAGACCAGCCTGAGCAAGAGCAAGACCCGTCTCTACTAAAAAAATAGAAAAACTAACCGGGAGTAGTGGTGCATGCCTACAATCCCAGCTATTTGGGAGGCTAAGCCAAGAGGATTGCTTAAGCCCAAGAGTTTGAGGTTGCCATGAGCTATGACACCATGGCACTTTACCTGGGGCAACAGAGTGAGAATCTGTCTCTAAAAACAAAAAAAGAAAGAAAGAAAAGAGAAAAGAACATCCAATGGTGAAGAGGCCCTTAATTCTGGTTCTGGCACCAGTATTTCTTATGTGAGTTTGTAGTAATTTACAAATAATTTTGGGCCTAATCTACCTTCATCCAAGAAATATTTATTTAGCATCTGGCACCAAGGACACAATGATGAAGAAAAAGCAAGCATGGATAATGAGGAAATGTTAACATGCTAAAGGCACTTCCAAGCTCTAAAAGTTCTGGTTACAGGTGTATTTCCTACTGTTGTATTGAAATGGGAACAATCGTCTTGTGTCCACGAAGGGGTCAGTACACAAACAGTATGGAGAAGAGATTCTTTATCACATGACTAACATGTCTGATGCATTCTAGTACAGGGGTCAGTACATTTCGTCAGTAAAGGACTACATGTTAAATATTTTGGGTTTTCCTGGCTATACTAACTCCATTACAAGGAGTCAACCCAGTTGTTATATCTCTAATGAAGCCACAGACAATATGTGAACAAATGCATATGCCAGTGTTCCAACACAACTTTATCTTTAAAAACAGGCAGCAGGCCAGCTATGTCCCCCAAAACTGTACTTTTCTAAACTCTGTTTTAAGAGATAGGTGGCTGAACTATCAATGATCATTAATGATATTGGTCAATAGATGGCAAAGATAGTTTTATTTACCTTTGTCCCAAACAGTGCCTTACACATAAATCCTCAGTATACTACAAAAGAAAAAATATTTTAAAGAACCCTCCCTTGAATATTCAGAGTACTTTATAACTCACTTAGAGCAGTCATCACATCCTCTTTTGTGTGACAGTTATCCATGCAAATGTCTTCATTCCCTCCTAGCATCTAAAATCCTAGAGGAGAACGAGATCATGCCTTCTGTTGGCTCCCTGATCAGCACTAAAAAATGTTTCCTAAGTTTGTGAGGGATTTCTTCTGTAGTTTTGTTGTTGCTTATTAATTTTATTTCTCATCTTTCAATGGCCTCAGTGAGATGCAAGGGCTTCCCCTTGGGCACACACTCTGCAAGTCTCAGCCATCTTCCCCAAGAATGAGCCGTCTTTTGGAGGAGCAGGACCCTTGTGTGTCGCCCCTCACCATTCTCCCTACTTTCTGGGATACCTCTTGAATGAGTGATTTTTTGGCTTCTTAGGAAATGTCCTCTTAGTGGCTAGCCATGACCCATTTAACATAATTTAATGCAGCATTCAAATATTTCCCCCCAGGCTATCCTTTTACTTTATGTAAGAAAGAGACAGTGTTTTATTGTGGGTCATTTTATATATATACCACAGACAATGAACTGTCAATGAGAATGAATTTCAATTGCATTCAAATTTTTTGTTGTTTGTTGTTTTAAAAATTTCTCTTAAATGTTCCTTCCTTTGTGAGAACTCCAAGCCGTCATTTTCCTGCCTACTAATGGCTTTTTCATAAAGTGGTTTTTCTTCTATTTTCCCTTTTTTTCAGCTTTTAAGCAGTACCAGATGTTGAAATAAACTTTCTATGATTGTTGTCCAGAGAAAACAAAAAGCCTGTATCACTTCAAGCCTGACCTACACAAAGGGAAAATGGACTCAACAAAGGCTGCCAGAATTAAACGCACTACAGATGGTATAAAGGGAAAATTCTAGATTTGTATGTTTTTTATCCTTGTTCTTTCATTGTTCCTCTTCACACCTGATTACAGCATTAATTTTTGTTAGGAAGAAAAGCTAGAGTAGAAAACAGAAAAGCCATAAGAAAAGGATTTTATTTAGACTTATCTCCTGGCTTATATGATCCAGCGGGGGATCCACATGCGTTCTATGGGATGCGGAGGATGTTTTCAAAGGGGAAGGAGGGGTTGGGACCAAGGGCTACAGTTTTAATGTATGTGTCCCTCTAAAATCTGTAAGTGGGGACTTCAATCCCAAGGTGACAATATTAGAAGGGAGGTGATTAGGTCATGTGAGGTGATTAGGTCATGAGGGCTCTGTCTTCATGGATGGAATAAAAGGTGTGGAGGGGGCTATCCAGGCCTTTTGACTTTCTGCTTTCTACCATCTGAGATCACAGTGTCAGCTCCTTCACTGAGTGAGGATATAGTAACAAGGAGCCATCCTGGAAGCAGACCTCACCAGACACCAAATCTGCCAGTGCCTTGACTGTGAACTTCTCCGACTTCAGAGATTAAAGGAATACATTTCTTTTCTTACAAATTTCCCATTCTCAGATGTTTTGTTATAGCAGCACAAAAAGACTGAGACACCAAGTCAATTGATAGTGTGCTGGATTTAAAAAGCCAAACAATCGACTAACAAGCATCATTGTGAATCTCTGCAGAAGCAAAGTAGTTTTGGCCTTCTTCAGTAATTCACACAGAACACTTTTATTGTAGACTATTTTATACAACTATTGCCCCTTGGCATGCACTTTAGGAAATGCCCTCTGGTAGGAAAAATAGATGTGGCCTTTGATTTCAGTATCATTAACTGTGTGGTATTTATAAAATGCTTGCTGACTGTCTGGTGTGGTGGGACATGGTGTAGAAGACCCCCAGTCCTTATCTCCTGTCTCCAAATTGTATTCACTCTAGTTAGAAAAACATGGCACACACACAACTGAACAATGGCACAGTGCCAGATCGGTGGCCAAGAAAGTAGTCAGTACACAATTTTTTTTAAACCGTGTTTGGTGACACCCAAGAGATTCCCCAAAGGTACCACAGGGGGACCTCAAAGAGAGGAATAGTTAAGGGGAAAGACTTAATTTCTCACATCTGAATTAGCAAATGTCTCTTGAAGATAAGATATTGCCACTGTACAATGCTCAAATGACTAATAGGTAAATTTCCACTCAATAAATGCAATGATGTCGCTGCCTTCTCTGCTTTCCATCATTGAGCAGCAAAGTGCCCCTTCTTACACTAGGAAGAGGCAGGAACAGGAAGAATTGGAGCTGAGCAAGAAAAGAACTAAGACCTGGAAGGAGGTGGATAAAGAGTATGAGGGAGGTTAGAGAGAAAAACAAAATCAAGAGGAAGAAGAGTGTGAAGCTAAAAGAGAAAAGTCAGGGCAGGAAGTAGAAAGAGAATTTTAGGAGGTGTTCATGAGTACAGGTTCTGGGGTGGGGAGTGGTGGAAGGAAAGAGAAGAGAAATGAAGCACAATAAATGCTGATAGGATCATTAAGTAGTATTCAAATGTGTTGCATAAAAAATAAAACTCCCTTTAAAAAAAATAGTATTTAGAACTATGCTTTGTTTGAACATGGTTCCACATGCATATTATATTACATAGGTTCAGAACCCATCAGAGTTACACAGATAAATGTGTCACTGAAATACCACAAATAGCTTGAGGGCCCACTGCTTCCTATGAACATTCTGAGGTGGTCATGGGTATCAGGTTAGGAAATCATTCCTTAAATTACATTGATAAAATTGGGAAGGTCTTTTAAAAGTTTTAATTAAGAAGGCTAATGACATGAACTGCTTTTATTATTTTTACTGAACATAATAAACAACCTAAAGTGGTTTGCTTTTTCTTGCTTAGCATTTCCTACTGACAAGCCTTGTAACTTGCTTCTAGTTGCTGTAGAAAGGGTGTGAGGAATCTTGACTGATTCGTTCTGAAGAATTTCTTTCTTTCTGACACCATTGCCTTTAGAAGCAACATTCAGATTATTTATAAAAACTGAGTCTTTTGTGATTGGTAATTATGAATGCTGCTATTTTAATCAAAGGCTATGAATAAATCACCTCTGATTTAACCTGATTAGATTTGATGGATCTTTTGAAGTTATATTTAATCTGGATGTCTAATATAATTCTCATATTTCTTTCTTCCTTTTTCTTTCTTTTTCTTTTCTTTTCTTTGTCTTTATTTCTCCTTCCTTCCTTCCTTCCTTCTTTCCTTCCTTCCTTTTCTTTTTCTCTCTCTTTCTCTCTTTCTTTCTCTCTTTTTTTCATCCCTATCAGTACTTTTTCACAAAAATTCCTTTGTCAGACACTTACCGTATATACTCGAGTATAAGCCAAGATTTTTCGGCACAAAATTTGTGCCGAGTTCGGGTTTTTTGGCACAAATTTTGTGCCGGAAAAACTTGGCTTATACTCAAGTATATACGGTAAATGTGACTGAAACCAAAGAGAGAACCCTTTATTTCCATTCACTCTACTTTCTGTAACTACCCATCTTTTTGCTAAGAGCCATTTCATTGTGGGCTATCTTAAGGGATGGGAATTAATGGAGTAAGAATTCATTGCCTTCCAAAATCATCTCCTCTCTTGAATTTATGGCCCATAGGAGGCCTAGGGCATGATTCTCAGGTAATTTTCTGTACACACCATGACAAGAATGAACTTATGAGAACAAAGAGTGCTCTTTGGGGTCAAAATGCCTTCATCTCTCTGATGACCTCAAACAAAAATTGGCTATCTCTGTAATTACAAACACTCAGGGGGTGACTTGGGTAACTCAGATGCGGATAGCCCAGATCTCATTACCACAGATGAAATGACTATGGCTTTTTGAGAAACTTCGAAGATATCAGTTCCTTGATATCTGATCCTTGTATATGTATTTCATCCTTTCTCATAAGCCACTTTATCATCTTAACAGTGGAACTTGGAGGCCAGCTCTGTTGAAAGTATTGTCTTCTGCAGAACAGGATGACTTAGTTTCAGCTGCACAATTTTTTTTGTTTGTTTGTTTTGTTTTTTTGCAGTTTTTTGGCCAGTGCCCTGCCCCTGTGAGCCACAGGCACTGCCCAGCTGCACATTCTTTTTGTTGTATTTTTGCATACGGGAGTCTCATATTTGACTTCTTAATAAAAGAGGCCAGGGGGCTGAGGAGAATTTATTTTGAGGCAATCTTACAACACATGTTTTTTCCTAGAGCTGATAAAGCTGAGGTCATTGGAATTGTGGAGGCCAAAGAGAACGCAGCTGTCTATTTTCACAGGGACTTCTAATTAGTATTAGAAGCATTGGGACACCTTTCCCCAGCTCCTCTTCTCTCTCTCTCCACAACAGTAAAGTTCAGAAATCACAATTAAGTGCCAGGCTCGGTGGCTCATGCCTGTGTAATCCTAGCGTTCTAGGAGACCCAGGTAGGTGGATTGTTTGAGCTCATGAGTTGGAGACCAGCCTGAGCAAGGGCAAGACCACATCTCTACTAAAAATAGAAAAACCAACCAGACATCATCATGGGCACCTATAGTCCCAGCTACTAGGGAGGCTGAGGCAAGAGGATCTCTTGAGCCTAAGAGACTGAGGTTGCTGTGAGCTATGATGACACTATGTCACTCTGCCCAGGGTGTCAGAATAAGACTCTGTCTCAAAAAAAAAAAAAAAAAAAGAAAAGAAAGAAAGAAAAAGAAAAGAAAGGAAAGGAAAGAGAAACAGCAATTAAGTCTTACTGCTTTCTCAGTTCTTTTGCCAAACTTAGCAGCACTACCCATACTACTTGGCCTGAACAAAAAAAGTCCCCTCCTCTTTTTTTTTTGTTTTTTTTTCAAAGTTCTCCAGTTATTTACTTATAAATGGCTCATTTAGCTGTTCTTCATTTGCAGGAAAGCCTTCTGCAACCTCATCAAAGCCCTCCTCTTTTCTGTTTTTTTTTAGTTCTCTCTGCAGGTTCCTTTCATGTTTATTTTTTAAATTCCCTTTCATTCAGAGAGGCTCTGACCTACACCTTTCTTTTATAAAACAAATGTCAAACCCATTTCCATACCCAAATTATTGTGATTTCAAGAAATTTTATTTAGAAACCTAAATAAGGTGGGAGAAGTTTTAGAAAAATAACTCACTATGATATTTATGTATTTGTTTACTACGCTGCTACACAAATTGGAAAGGAGACATTTAGAGAGCTTGCTGAGAATGTTCCAATCTCTTCATCCAAAGCACAGAACTGGAACACAACGTGAGAAGTCCTTACACAGAGACAGAGAGAGAGAGTGCTAGAGAGAGAGAGAGAGAGAGAGAGAGAGAGAATAATGCTGCAGTGACTATTTGGAGCACAGACATAGCTTCAGCATTAAAAAAAAAAAAAAAAAAAAACTGCCCCAGAACAGCAACTTAGAGCAATAACAATCTTTTTTTTTTTTTTTGGTCTAAGTAGTGACTGAGCCTAGCTAGGTAGGTCTTTCTTGAAGTCTTTCATGAAGTTACAATTAGATGGTGACCAAGGCTGGTGTCCTCATGAAGGTTTCTTACTTACACAGAGGGTGCCAAAAAATGTGTGCACATTTTAAGAAAGGAAAAAGCTGCATTAAATTTGTAATACTTGATATATACTAATAACAAAAGACAAAAGTCATGTTCAGTACCTCTTAGAATTGCAGAAGTCAAATGTGACTTGAATATTACAATTTTAATACAGTATTTTTTTTCCTTTCTTAAAATGTGTATACATTTTTTGACACTGTAAGTATATATGAAATCCGGATGGGAATGTTCAGGAAGCTGGGAGCCAGAATAGTTGGCGCTCCTCTGACACCTCTTTCTCACTGTGGTCTTTCTACTGTGTCTTTCCACATGGTCACCTTATAGTGGCCAGATTTTTTACATGGTTGGTGAAGGCTCCCAGAAAGAGTATCCCAAAAGAAACTCATAGACATGGGCATGGTTTCTTGCCTCAAAAGTCACTGGTTTTCACCTCCATGGCATTCTTCTTAAGACAGGCCCAAAAGGCAGCCCAGTTGCAAGCAAAGAGTGTCAAGGGATTTGCAGTATGTTTTAACCACCAAAGTCACCGGAGAATAATGCTGGCTCTATTTCTCTGGGGTCCCATAGTCATCTTTACACTTGATAATTTAAAGTTATCTCTTTTTCCTCCTTTCCTTTTAAAGTCTCTTTCTTCTTCCTTCCTCATCTGAACCACTAACATTATATGGCTTCAACCAAGAATGGCAAATAAGAAAAAAAAAAAAAAAAAAAAAGGAGTCCAAATATTAAAACCTATAATTATGACACTGGTATAAAAAATAATCCCTGGCCAGGGAGGGTGGCTGATACCTGTAATCTTTGCACTCTGGGAGGCCAAGTGCAGAAGGATTCCTTGAGCTCAGGAGTTCAAGACCAGTCTCAGCAAGAGCAAGACCCTGTCTCTGCTAAAAAAAAAAAAAAAAAAAAATTAGCTAGGCAAAGTGAGACACTCCTTTAGTCCCAAATACTTGGAAGGCAGGAGTATTGCTTGAGCCCAGGAGTTTGAAGTTGCTGTAAGCTAAGCTAAGGCCATGACATGTTAGTCTGGGCAACAGAGTAAGACTCTGTCTCAGAAAAAAAAAAGAAAGAAAGAAAGGAAAGAAGGAAGGAAGGAAGGAAGGAAGGAAGGAAGGAAGGAAGGAAGGAAGGAAGGAAGGAAGAAAGAAAGAAAGAAAGAAAGAAAGAAAGAAAGAAAGAAAGAAAGAAAGAAAAATGGAAGAAAGGAAGGAAGGATCTTTTACTATAAAAATAGTCAAGAGAAAATTATGATGACAACTAATACTGGAATTTATTTCAGAATACAACAGGAAATAGTGAGAACTGGGGCAAACTGTTACTCTCCTACTCTAAGTAATTGTTGCCATGAGGGATATAGGCTCTATTTTGCCCAATCTATTTATCTTTCTAGGAAAGTCAGAAATCTACATTTTTACATAATTGTTAAATAATAGTTACTAATTCCAATTCTCTAAAAACATCAGTCAGGCCAAGCAAAACATGTCATTGGCCATATTCGGGCTTCTGGATACCAACTTGCAACTCCTCCCTTGCATTTCACAATAAGTAATAAGAAAAGTTGATTTCAGGACACTTCTGATTTCTGACTTATCAAAATTCCTAAGGCAAGAAAACCTAGAAGAATCTGTCCACACTTGACAATGAAGAAAAGAGAAGCTATAGAAAAAAATATGAATTAATATTTCAGTAAATTATCCTGCTGTGTGGAGTCAGTAAACCTTCATGTGCTGGGAAATTCTGGCTTAACCCCAGTTTTGTAAATAAGTTTTATCAGAATACAGCCACACCTTTGTTTGTGTGTCGTCTGTGGCTTTTCTCATGCTATAATGATGGAGTTGGGTAATTGCAACAGACTGTGTGGTTTGCAAAAGACTAAAATGTTATTATCTGGCTCTTTACATACAATATCTGCCAACTCTCGATATATACCATACCACATGGTGTCATTGGAACTACAAATCACAAACACTTAAAACTAAAAGCCCATAATTCTATTTACTACATTTGGGGCTACAACAGAGATATTTCCATTCCAAGAAAGAGGTTGTGGTTTATCTAGATTGCTGGTAGCAACCTGGTGCTCCTTCTGAGCCTGGTCTATAATTAGCAGGTGTGCTCAACCTTGACTGCTGTCTCTGCGACATGATAGTTAACACTCATAGTTCAACAGCTTTATGCTAGTTAAGAGGAAGAATAAAACACTGTGGACTGTGCTTTCCATCCCTTCCATGGTGTCTTTATTTAATAATCAATGGCATGTGCCATTTTAGAGCATAACACTTCCCTGTCCAGACCAGTAGCTTAGAATGAAGATATAAATCCCACGTCTTCATGTGTGTTTAAACAGACTCTTTAAATAGTATTTTTAAAAATTGGTTGATATTTTTAAGAAAATATATTAACCTCTTTTATTATTCTTTTTGTATAAAAACAGAAAGCCTGCCATCATTTTATGTGATGGAAAATAGTCATTAACCAAGGAGTGCTGCTTTTCTCCCAAAGTGCACAATTCAGAAAGAAGTTAACAAACTGGTAACGTCTATAAGCACCCTAAAATTTCAACTGAAATAATATTATAATAATATAGCCTTATTATTTCTTCTTAAGACAGGCCCAAATAATATTATAATAAGGCTATAATATTATAATATTATTTCTATAGCTTTACCTGGAGCCTGTGTTTCACTAACTAACCAAGAAAATGAAATAAAATAAAATGACTCTAATACTTCTAGTTAAGAACCAAGATGGCATAGGCACATTTCTTATTCCTCTCACCATGTACAGGTAAAAACTCCGCACACAATATATAAAGCAAACATAAGTAGATGTTGAGAAGGAAAACATGGTGGTGTCCCTCGAAGTAAAGCAAAGAACCTGGATGTCCAATGTGGGGTCAAGCAGGCCTGCAAAAGCAAGAGATTCAAATAACATCTAGAGTCTTATAATACTCAAAATGTCCAGCATTTTTTTAATAATAAAAAATTAGTCATCATATAAATTATCATAAAAATCAAAATTTGAATAAGAAAAGATAAGCAATAGATGCCAACATCAAGATGACAGAAATGTATGCATTATCCCACAGGCATTTTAAAGCAACCATCATGAAAATGCTTCTATAAGCAATTGTAATCTCACTCGAAACAAATTTTAAATAGAAAGCCTTAGCAAATTTAGAGGATATAAACCAGAAAAAAATAAACTTTAGAATTAAAAAATTCAATAACCAAAACAAAAAAGAAATTAATAGATGAGCTCAATCACAGAACAGAGACTGGGTGCAGTGGCTCATACCTATAATCTTAGCACTCAGGAAGGCCAAAATGGGAGGATTCCTTGAGCTCAGGATTTCAAGACCAGCCTGAGCAAAACATGACACTTTCTCTACTAAACTTAGAAAAATTAGCTGGGCATGCTGGCATGTACTTATAGTCCTAGCTACTTGGGAGGCTGATGCAGGAGGATTTCTTGAGCCCTGGCATTTAAGGTTGCTGTGAGATAGGCAGAGGCCATAGCACTCTAGTCCTTTGCCTGAAAAGCAAAAACAAACCAACAAACAAAAACATTTTTAAAAGATAGCAGAACAGAAAAAGAAGATAGAGAAAAAAAAAATCAATGACCTTGAAAATAGAACAATAGAAATGATCAAACCTGAATAACAGAAAGATCATAGACTATAAAAAAGAACCAATTTTGAGGGACCTGTGAGACCATAACAAAAGACCTAACACTGATGGCATTGAACTAGCAAAAGGGAAAAGAGTGGAGCTAAAATATATATCCCCAAATTTAGCAAAAGTCATAGATTCAAGAAACTAAGTACATCCCAAACAGGATAAACTCAAAAATATCCAGATATCAAGACACATTATAATCAAACTTCAGAAAAATAAAGGGGAAAATCTTAAAATTAGCAAAACAAATAGCTTACCGATAGGGTTTAAACCATTCAAATACAATGAATTTCTCATTAGAAACTATGGAAACCAGAAGGAGGTGACACATCCTTCACATGCTACATAAACAAAACTATCAACACTAAATTCTATATTCAGAAAAATTATTTTTAAGAATGAAAGGGAAATAAAGACGTTCCCTTTAGATGAATAAAAACTAGGGGAATTTATTACCAATAAGCCATCCCTAAAGGAAGTTCTTGAAACAAAAAGGAAATACTTAAAGAAGGAATCTTGAAACAACAGGAAGGAATAAATACCAATAGAAACAACAAAACTATAAGTAAATACAATACATTCTTCTGCTCTTGACATTTTTTAAAAATTTTTTTAATTTTTTTTTTACTATATACATGTGTTTATTAGGTTTCCACTTTTGCCTTCACAGAATTAAAAAGGCTTAAAATTTAATAACACATATCTTAAGGACTAGAAACAAAACCTCATAAAGAATGAACAACAATAAATACATTCAGAAAATTTCTAACCTACATTTCTAAATTATATTTGATGGTTAAAGCAAAATGTATAATGTGTGATATGGTTCTCCACAAATACAAATATATAAGGAGCTGGGTTATAAACAGAAGAGGAAAAAGAACTTTAAGGGAGGTGAGGTTTGTACCCTTCATTCAAATTTGTCTATACCTCGATAGTATTAATAGTAGTTGTTACACAAATTACCCATGTGATAAAATGTTTTAGAACATTATATTCACACGTTGTACCAATGTCAATTTCCTGCATTTGATATTGCTCTATAGTTATGTAAGATGCCATAGAGGGAATGTTCGTGTGTCTCCCAAATTCATATGTTGAAGCCAAATCCTCAATGTGATGGTATTGGGAGGTAGGACCCTTGGGGGTGATTAGGTCATGAGGGTGGGTCTCTCATATTTAGGATTAGTGCCCTTTTAAGATGACCCCAGAGAGCTCCCTTGCCTCTTCTGTCATGTGAGGTTGCAGGGAAAAGATAGCTATGAAGCAGAAAGTGGGCCCTCACCAGACACCAAAACTACCAGCATCTTCAACTTGGATTTCTCAGCCTCTAGAACTGTGTTAATTAAATTTCTGTTGTTTAAAAGCCACCTGTCTATGGTAGTTTGTCATAGCAGCCCAAATTGGTTAAGACATAACCTGTAGCCCCTGTAAAAAAAAAAACTAGGTGAGGTGTATTGGGAGCTCTATGTATTGTTGTTGCAACTTTCTACAAATGTATAATTTTTAAAAAATGTTTATGACTCTAGAAAGGTAATAGAGCTTCTATTTGGGATGATGAAAAAGTTTTGGGAAAAAATAATCATGATGGTTGTACAATATTATCAGTATGCTTAATGCCACTGAATTATATACTTAAAATGGTTAAAGTGGTAAATTATATGTTAGGCATACTTTACCATGTTAAAAAAAATGACTATAGGAAGACTGTCTTTTCCTAGGATTATCAAATTTAATCTTTTAAAAAATATGAAATTGATTCTGGGCAAAGAGAGGAAATGTTTTCAGTTTCTCGGTATTTAGCATTTAAATGGATTCATTTTTTAGATGACAAACCAGAAAGTAAACATTTCCATTCACCTCCCTTCACCCTCATAAAGATGTTTGATGCCATCTGGTAAGGAGGTGAAAAGATTGGGTTTCCAGAGGGATTAGTATAGGCTGGCTGTTTAAAGTAGTAAGTTAGCAGAGAGGCTTGCAGTGACAAATGGCTTTGGGCTACGATCAAGTTCTACAAATAGATTAAGCCCTTTTTCTTCTTAGGAATAAAACTGGCCTGTCAAGTACTAAAAATAGGATGCTAATCACCTGCCTATTTTCTTACCATCATTTTTTTTTTTTTTTAACTCTTCTGGCCAGACCTTAGTAATTCTCACTCACCTAATCAAGAAATTAACTGTACAGTTCTTTAATGAGAGTTTTGCCTGATAAATTAACTCCTTTAAACATGTTTATAGTTTCTTATACCAAAAAGTACAAATGTAGCAGGAAATAAAATATCTAAGCAATCCAGTCCCAGGAAAATTTTGACTCCAGCAGGCAATTCAAAGCTCCTTCTTAAATCTTGTTCATCCCAGTTTTTTCAATAAATAAATTTTTTTTATTTGAGATTAATTTTATATTGTTTGGACTTTCATGGTGAATAGTGGTGAGTCTGTTAAAGATTAGCGTTGGAAAAATCCAATCAATCCTTCATTTTTCCAAAAGAGCCTGTATTTCCAAGTGTTTTAAGACTGTAGCAGAAAAACATCAGTCTCCTCAGGACCCATCATGTTTTAGTGGCAGATTTCTCTAAGCCTTTTCAGATAACTTTTTCTGCTGTTTGATTTTGTTCACTTGATTCATTTTCCTATAAAGTGAAAGTCTTCACATTTTCTAAGCAAAATATCTATGAGAGCTGGTAGGGCATTTTATATTTCCCATGATTAAAAAGACACTTAACAACAATAATAGCTCTTTTATTTACATCCCTTCTTGTTCCAGAGTAGATTTTAAGGTAGTTGTAATATTAACAGGAGTTGTCATTTAATAAATGCTCACTACACATCAGGGGCTGCACTGTGGAATTTTATGTGAAGGCTAAGAGCACATTTGTGGAGCCCAACGTACCTAGTTCAAATCCCAGTTCAAACACTTACCATAATCACAAGTGGATGGATTTTGCACTTTTTTTTAGCCTCTCCCTTTGTAAAATGGGAGGAAAACATTGTTCCCATTAATGATGAAGTTTAACTGAGATGTAGACAACTTAACGTAAGCTGTAACTTGTAGAAAGCACTCAGTAGAAGCAAGTCTCATCAGTATCAATTTGATCCTTGTGATGTCACAAAATATACAGTGTTCTTCAACAGCACACTAGCTTAGAATGATTAAGCAATTTGTCCTAACTAGGCAGGGTCTGAATACCTGTTTGTTGGCCCCTGCAGTCCAGGATTCTTTCCTGGCTGCTATGGTTCTATTTATTCTATTCATTTTATTATAACAGTAATGCTCAGAACAGCCACATTATAAGTGGATATGGGTTTGTTAGTTCTCACTACAGTTGTGTTTTCCAGGCATTTTATTTTTTCTATTTATTCATGCTCTGTCTTTGGCAAAGTGAATGTTCTGAAGGCTGGATCACAAATTGCCTGATTTGTGACTGAGAAAGGGGTCTAGCTGCAGGATTTAGGAGGGGATACAGAGCCTCAAATGCCTGGACTACCTGCTCATGCTTAGCCTGAAAATAGACACAACTGGGCTGTCCAGGTGGCTATTTTGCTTGAATGATGCTCCATCAAATTGGAGCTCTTTAGGCACACACCAGTCATGGCTGCAAACTACAGGAGCCACTTGGGGTGTTTTATTGCGTGGTATTGTTCAACTATGATGATGCATGAGACAGATGACTGCCACCATGGAAACAACATTGTCACCTGCACTGTTCATTCTTGTTATCTTCCCAATCCTTAACACCTTTTCTAATAGAGCTTACTTGTTTGTCTCTATTTTGTATATGTCATGTTTTGCTTCTGCTTTGTTTAGCTGGATCAGCAAGATTTGTTATTATTGCTTTATCTCCTTCTTCTCATCCCTCCTCCTCCGTCTCCTCCTTCTTCTCTCTTCCTTTCTCTTCTTCTTTTCTCTCATCATTATTATTATGATTGTTGTTGCTTTTGCATGTTTCCCCAAACTTATCAATTCCATTTGGAAATTACTCTTAATATTTCCCAAAATTTTTCTTTAAAAATGGCTTGCAAATCCATGGCTGCTACTCATCTTATCTTACTAGGAACAATTTTTGTCCTAATTTTTTTTCAACACCTGTTGCCTGATAAAAATGTATTTTCTCAACTAGTATATGAGTCCCCCCACTTGTCTCATGCTACCTGATTGAAAACTCCCATTTTAGTTTTATGGCTTCAGCTGTCACCTTTGTAAATTACAGAGCCAGCTTCATGAGACACTGCTGCAGCCAGGAATTCATTTCAAGCTGATATTTTTGGTGTGACCACATGTGGCCCTATTTGTTCACTGAAACCTGCAAGAATGAGAATGCAGACATTTTAAAATCTCACCAGGCTTTCATCTCTCTTGCTGGGCTGTCCTTTGGCTGACACAGACCATTATTTTCCCCTCACTCACTCAGCCTCTCTGATTTGCTTTCTACAACCCTACATATTTCTCATCAGTTTGTTGTGAGTTCTGACACATCCCAAGTAAGTTATTTATTTTGACAACTGTGTGTGTAATACACCTAATGTGGGATGAACCTAGGTGTCAGATAACCGGTTATTTTAGTCCTGGGAAACAACTTCATTATCTTGTGAAATATACTTTCAACACTCAATCCTAGCAAGTAATGAATGATATTGTGTAACACGTTCACAGCAATTACCTTTGGAAATGAAGACTCCCTCTGGTGCTATTGATAGAATGTGAGGTGAGACCCTTTTTCTTGTAGAAGCTGGGGTTTCTATGCAAGTCCAGCAATCATGCAATGCAAGCTCAGAACAGCTATGAGACTGGACTGGGGTGATGACCTGTTCACCCTTCTGCCCTGCAGACCACCAACCCCCACCCACTTCGGGCTCAGCCTTGCCACAGGCTCAAACACCAATCTCTAGTTAGAGGGGAGGGAATTTCTGGATCCTTAGATCCTTCTCCTTTGTCATCAAGCCAGCCTTTATCAACCCTGATGCACACAGTTGGACCAGCCAGGTGTCGTGGGAGTGAGTTCTCTATCTCCTTCTGTTGTTCGTTTTATTGAGCAGCATTTAGGTGTTTGGGGTCCCCCAGCTTCTAAACAGTCTCCTTCCAGTGGGCACAATGCTACTTCTTCTGAGGACCGTTTAGGGTTTGTCCCTGTGGGAGGTGATGGCATGACCCAACCTTCTTCTCTACCCTATATCCCTAAATGTGGTTCAGCCTGCAGCCCCAGTGTATGCCCATGTCTCATCCCCCTATTCCTCTGTTCTGCTCTCTGGAGGTTCCCAGCAAACTGATTTAAACCCTGGCTACTGTCACCAGCAGTGCCGTACTAAATGCTGCGGGTCCTCCCCTCCCCCTTCCTGGGTTCTCGAGCTCTCAGGTTCCCTCTGTCCCCTCCTCCTTCTCCATACTCCTGAACCATCATTCTCATCAGCTTTCAAATGTAGGCGCATCACTGGTCTCTTACATAATGGCATGACTGTCCCAGACAGTTCTGACTGCCGAGTGATTAGCACATATCAAATTCCATCCCATTGAGGGGAGAAAGTACTGCTTTCTCCAAAGGGCAACCATCTCTCCCCATTTCCAGCTTTTTTTTTTTTTTTTTTTTTTTTAACATAATCAATATGAATAGAAAAGGTGCTTAGAATGATCTTTCTTTGTAAGAGCTATGGTAATCTGGCTGCCAGGGCTTCCCCTAAATTTAGAATGCATGGGACTTCCTGCCTGGTTCATTGGCTACGAATGTTTGTCAGCAACTCCAGAGATCCAGGGAATGTTCCCTGTTGGCACCTGACACCTTCCATTTTATAATAAATGTTTATTGAATGCCTATCACGTTCCAAGCATGTGTGATTTTATTTGAAACTCACTAAAATCATCTAAAGAGTACTTTTTTTTTTTTTTTTTTTTTTTGCAGTTTTTGGTCGGGACTGGATTTGAACCTACCACCTCCAGTGCCCTACCCCTTCGAGCCACAGGCGCTGCCGGAGGGCACATATTTTTATACCTATTTTACAAATGAAGACACTGTGAATTTTTCAGTTTATCAAACTTGTCCTAAGTCACACAGCTAAAAAAGGACATATTTTCATTAATTCTTTCAACAATCATTTAAGTAGATAATACCTTCTAAGGAATGTCATGGCTAGTGATGATACAACAGAGAATAACACTTTCTATTCTCTGTTTGAGTCTGTTTTCCCCCATTATTGTATGAACTGTTTGAAGAGAAAAAGTATCCCCATTATCTCTATACCTTCAGCCACCACCCATTGTATATGGCAAGAGTGCAACAGTCACCTGGAGCTGAACCAATCACTTATCAATCACCCTTTAGGTCAGTGCTTCTCCACAAGGGGCTATTTTGTCCTGCAGGATACATTTGTCAATGTCTGGAGACTTTTTTGTTATGACTGGAATCTATTGGGTAGAAGCCATGAATGGCCCAAAACATTCTCAAATGTACAGGAAACCCCCCTCCCCCTTCACCACATATACCCACATTTACACACACATGCACACACGTGCACACACACAAACACTCCTGCCTAGCAAAGAATTATCCAGACCCCAAATAGCACTTGTGTGGAAACCAAGAAGCCCTTCTTTACACCAAACCCTCTCCATTCTGTGGCCTGGCAGCAACCATCTACACCTTGCTTTAGCCAGTTGTATGATTTACAATGGATCCTTTCCCCCTTGTGTGAGGGTAAATACTGCAAAGTCACTGCCTCTTGGTAGTCATGATCCTATTTTACCCACAACCAACCCAACCCCAAAATGTAACTTTCTAGTGGACTTCCTCTTTTAAAGCTGTCACTTTTCTATTTTCCTTGTAATTTTATATCTTGAAACTTGTTCTTGGACTATTTTAAACCAGAACTTATTGATGAATAGAGTAGACATCAGTTGAATTGAATGCTTAGTATCTGAAATTTCTTTTCCTGGGATTGCCCCCACTAGCCAAGGTGGGCTTTCAGTGGCTGTAACTACCCTTTGGCCATAGCTGGGAGATACCTGTACCAATCTGACCCTCATAGATTTTGAACCTTTGTGAGAGAAACACAAGCTGGAGGTCTTGATTGCTGAACAGAGATGTTCTGGCCTTCCAGAAACCGGGGTCTTCAGCTCTTTCTTCCATTCTATAAGAATTCTTATCATTCCAGTCACCCACTTTCGATTCAACTAATCAAACTCTATTTATCTTGCTTGCCACCAAAACAACAGTAAATAATCCAAAACACAACACTATTATACGGTATCTCTAACCACTTATGGACAAAATTGGTGGCAGTTTGTAAGAAAAGCTTTGTCATAATGGACCATAAGCTAATACCACAAAGCAAAAGGCAAAATTCAATAAATAAATTTGAAACTAAGCAAATGCCTTGTTTTTTGTCTTTTTCCCCCTTCTCCACCTACACTATCCCCAAGAAACACAGGCAAGATCTCCCAACTTCTTCCTCTTAATTCAAAGAATATTACAATATTGTGCTCCAGATCAGTGGTGTTCAATACTCAGTGCACTTTATATAATAATCAGTAGAGTACTTTGTTAATTTCCACTCCTCATCACTCCCTCTCAGGATACTCTGATTTAATAGTCCTCGTGAGGGGCCATCCATAATTTTTAAAAGCTGGACAAGGGATTTTAACAGGCAGCCAGGATGGAGAGTCACCTTGAGCTAGTAGTTTTGCAGAGTCATATAATCCAAGGATCTAGTGAAATCTATGAACTTTCTCTCCATAAAAATTAGCCCACAGTTTCTAGATGACACTGTTGGGCTGTGGGAAGAGGAATAAGTAAAAGGTAAAAATAAAGCATTGTCCCCCTCTTAGAACAACTCATTTTAGCAAAAGGGCATAGAAGTATGAACCAATAATATGTCTTAGGCCTACCCAATATCTTTCACTGTCTTTCTTCTAACTCACCTACAGTACATTTTTTTACGCATCTTTTTCTCAGACTAAGTATAGAGAAGAGTTTACCTGTCTTAGAACTGAAAAGAGTCAAAATGGGATCCAACTTCTAAGCTAAGAAAATAGGCACCAATTACAGTTTGAGTCCTTTTCAGGCTTAATTTTTTTTGTGACTATGACTGCTTTTACTCATTTATTTATTAACTGGGTTAACAAATATGAATTACACTTCTACACTGCTGGTGGGAATGCAAAGTAATACATTCCTTTTGGAAAGATGTTTGGAGAACACTTAGAGATCTAAAAATAGACCTTCTATTCAATCCTACAATTCCTCTACTAGGTATATACCCAGATGACTATAAATCACATTATAACAAAGATATTTGTACCAGAATGTTTATTGCAGCCCAATTCATAATTTCTAAGTCATATAAGAAGCCCAAGTGCCCATCAACCCACAAAAGGATTAATAAATTGTGGAATCTGTACACCATGGAATATTATGCAGCTGTAAAGAAAGATGGAGACTTTACCTCCTTCATGTTTACATGAATGGAGCTGGAACATATTCTTCTTAGCAAAGTATGTCAAGAATGGAAGAAAAAGTATTCAACATACTCAGCCTTACTATGAAACTAATTTATAGTTTTCATATGAAAGCTATAACCCAATTACAGCCTAAGAATATGGGGAAAGGGAAAAGATGGGGGGGATGGGAGGAGGGAGGGTAATTGGTGGGACCACATCTACGGTACATTTTACAAGGGTACATGTGAAATATACTAAATGTAGAATATCGATGTCTTAACACAATAAATAAGAAAATGCCAGGAAGGCTATGTTAACCAGTTTGATGAAAATATTTCAAATTATATATAAAACCAGCGCATGGTACCTCATGATTACATAAATGTACACAGCTATGATTTAATAATAATAAAAATAATAAAATAAATTAAAAAATAAAAAACTTTATAAGTATGCTTAAGTATTGCATTTGTGTAAACTTCCAGAAGTTAGGGAAGGTGGAGAAAACACCTAATGTGGTATGTCTGATAAACTCTTGCTAAGCTTGGTTAAGTCTTTTGATTTTCAGTGCAAACTGAACCTCTAAGCAAAAGTACAGTGGTGGCAAACTATGGGCATTCACTGGTCCTAAAATCATGGATGTCTTTCATGTGATGGGAATGACACATGATGAAGAGTCAGAGCACCTGGCTGATGCCAGCCCAGGTCCCTCTTTTTCCAGCTGCACAAACCTGGATGGGCTTCTTGGTTCCTTTTGACCTGCTTTTCCTCACCATAAGGCCATGGTAAAGAACAGAAACCTAATGAGTAATCCCCGACACACAGTGAAACAGGATAGATGAAAAATCTCTTATCAGTTATAAATTACTTTGCAAATGGTATTATTGGAGGCATCTTGCCATAAAGGAATGAGGGTGGTTTGGGAGCAAGACAAACCTGGCTTCAAATTGACACCTATCTTTTAATAGCAATATGATCCTGGGAAAGTCACCTGACCTTTATGAGCCTTATTTTGCTCTTCTGTAAAATGGGATTTTTTATATTATCTTATATAGATTTATATTATCTTAAAATATTGGTGTAAAGATTATATGTGAAAGGCTTAGCAACGAGTTCAGTATTTGCAAGGCTCTCAAAATATATTACTTCCTATTATTAATATTAATAACTATTATTATTATTAGTTGTTTAATAGTAGAGATGAGTTTACACTAACCTAGTTACACTACTTTCTTGTCCTGCATCTCAAAGGGAATGTCGGATGTCACACATTTGCAAAAATATTCTGTTAGCTGAGCCTTTGGTCATCCTGATATTGGCCACAGGAAATTTAAAACCATTCCTGACCTCATTAGTACAGGGCTTAAACGATGTACTTGACTTAGGAGTGACTTCTACTAGGCCTATCATAATCAAAACAGAAGGTAGAGAAGAAGGAAGAGGTTATGGGCCTAATAAAGTCTGTTTCCTTACAAAAAGGCTCATTAGAAGTCTAATTTAAAATAGTGGTATTATGGGGTTTTTACACTTTAGTTTAAAAACTCTTAGAACTCAAGTGGTCATAAAAACCCTACTTCAAAAAATAATTGTATTTTTTTAACAGCTGCTCATGGTTTTAGAGAGCTGCTTTTCCTCTCCTCCAAAAGGATTTACAGCCTAATGTCAAAACATCTGGCAATTACCTTGGACACTGACGTCAATCCGTCAGGCGATGAACTTGCTAATATTCCATTAGGAAATAAAGACCACTGCAATGTCTCACTGCATGTATGTTCAGATCATTTCTGACCCTGCATTTTTGTAACAACCATGAACCCATGATAGAAATGCCATATGAGTGACGCAGAGCCCTGATGAGTCAATTTAAGCAATTTCCTTTGGTGTTGCTAACCTTTTTAGACTGCCAGGGCAAAAAAAAACATTTATTGTACTACGTACCCAGCCACTGTGATCATCCCTGGGGTAAAATGTTGAAAAGATATAATGGTCCATGGTCCCTGGCTTCATGTTTTAGGGTCTGAGTTTTTAATTCAAATACAGAGACCTGAAACTTGATGTTTAAAGTTAAAATGTGAGGGGGTTTGAACCTGAATTTATGTGACAGCACCGGGTTTTAGTTGAAAGTTTACATAGCTCCTCCTTCTCTTACAGCCTCACAACCATTTACATCCTGAGAAAGGAATGGTTTCATCACCAAACCACGACACTGAAGTTGACCTTAAGAGCAACGTCATTCTCTCAGGGAAACAGAATAGGAAGACACCCACTATAATAAACACTGAAATGCCTACCTGCTTCCCTACTTGCCCTTGCAACTCATGGTGCCCAATATTATCACCGAGCTGCTTCCTTCAAGCTCAGCATTTTCAAAATGACTACTGGCAAACACAGTATAACCCACTTATCCCTCACCACCTAAAATGGGATGAGTTGAACTTTACTAAAATTATATATAGGACGGGCTGTCATTTTTAACGTTGCTTGAGAAGGGCAGGTTTAAGCACTTAGTCTCAGATGCGAGGGGCAGAGAACACTTGAGGACAGGCCCTGATGACAAATTGCATCTTATTTGCTGGCATACTAGAACTGCCAGATCTCGTCCAGTCCAAGATCAACAAAAGAAAAATACCCATCTGTAATCCTAGCACTCTGGGAGGCCGAGGCAGGTGAATTGCTTGAGTTTAGGAGTTCGAGATCAGCCTAAGCAACAGCAAGACTCTATCTCTACTAAAAATAGAAAAACTAACCAGGCATTGTGGCACACACCTGTAGTCCCAGCTGCTTGGGAGGATAAGGCAAGAGTATCGCTTTGAGCCCAAGAGTTTGAGGTTGCTGTGATCTATGACACCATGGTACCCTACCCAGGGCATGAACTGGGATTCTGTCTCAAAAAAGAAAAGAAAACAAAGAACAAACAAAAGAAAAGGGAAGAGAAGGGAAGGGAAGGGAAGGGAAGGGAAGGGAAGGGAAGGGAAGGGAAGGGAAGGGAAGGGAAGGGAGAAAAAAGAAAAAAGAAGAGAAGAGAAGAGAAGAGAAGAGAAGAGAAGAGAAGAGAAGAGAAGAGAAGAGAAGAGAAGAGAAGAGAAAAGAAAAGAAAAAAGAAAAGAAAAGAAAAGAAAAGAAAAGAAAAGAAAAGAAAAGAAAAGAAAAGAAAAGAAAAGAAAAGAAAAGAAAAGAAAAACCATCCACAATAACATCTCTCCAGCAGACATGGCTGCTCCATAAGAAAGCCCTTTCCAGCCAAATCCAGAGGATGCCTCACAATTCCTCTTCACCCATCTGTCCAGAAAGCTATTGTGAGCACCTGAACTGGGAAGGAAAGAGAAACCCCATTGCCTTCCAAGATCACCTTTTTCACGTTTTGTTATAGGCAGATTTTCAGGCTAATTTTCCTTGAAAAAAAGAATCTCTCTCATTTTTAAAAACATTCTGAGAGGAAAATGAAATAGAAATTGGAAGTTGTTTCCATTCTTAAGGGCTTTGGTAAATTATTTGTTTTTAGAAAATTCTTCCTGGGATTTATATCATTTTCCTCCCACCTTATCCCTCCTGTGTTCATTTTGGAGAAAAGCACCTCGTTTGTCTTTGGGAGACAGTAATGCAGAAACTGTAACTGAACAGATTTCCCCTTGAGAATCAAAATATTTGTGTTAAATGAAATGAGAAATCTGCTAAGTGGCAGCATGGATCCCCCAGGGAAGGATATTTTGTAATTTTAAAAAATTCCTACTGAAATTCTTCTCTTGCCAAGAAAAGAGGAATGATTTCTATTAAAATTACTTCATGTCTGAATTACTCTCTGCCCCTTGGGAACATATAACATTACGGCTTTTATATTCAGTAATTTAGAAGGACTGGGGACACCTTATTTGGAAAGCATGCAGACGTTAACATGAAATGTTGGGTATTAAGTCATTTCACCACAAAAGCCTCTTTTTGAAAATTTTGTACTTAACCTGTTCAAATTAAAGTTCATTTTCAGAACTGGTTTCTACAGTTGTCTGTGTAAGTCCTTTTAACTTTCTACTCTTATCTTACTATTCCCTGAAGCTGCAGAGAAAAAAATCCTTTGATTGGTGTTCAAGAGTTGCACCTTTTATAGAAAACAGGATAGATGGCATCACTTTAATAAGGCAGGTGCATGCTTTCAGGCCGCTTAAATCAGTCAATTTTATTAAAATATGTGTATATGTCTTTGTATATGCTAAAATGAAGTCTTTGGAAAGTCACAAGAGATAGAAAATAGGTTTCAATTCACAGGCCAACTCTCATCAAGTATTCTGGCTCCCTCTGGCACTGTGTGAGAAAGAATCTAAGGCCAAATTCAGGTTGAGAAAAAAAAAAAAATAGGTGCCACGGAAAATGAATATTTTGCCATTATCCCAGGGGGATGATTCAAAAGCACAAGCATTAAACACAATTGTCACCACTCGTATGTATTAAATATCAAGACATGTGCTCTCCAGTTGGTGGATGGGGGTTGTTTTCTGTGTTTTCTAATTTTCTACAGTAAATACGTATTGTTTTTATAGGAATATTAAAAGTTTTTAATAGGTCTTTTCAAGCAGAAAAAATGTATTTGACCACTTTTCCTTGAGTTCTCTCAAAGCTTCAGCAAAGTAGGTTATCTTCTTGGTGTCCTGTCCAGAAAAAGTCATTGGTACGACCAATAGCAAGTCTGGCAGAGGTGTAAGATTTGTTTCTGTGTGTTAAAAGTGGTTATTCTTTGGATGATTCGTTAATTTATTTTTTGAGTTACCCTGAGGCATAATCGTGGGCTCTTGCAAGGCATAGTTTTCTATAGAAATAAAAATAGGTGAAGGGTGCCAGGAACAGCAAAGCTACAAGAGTAGAAATGCTCTAGAACAGCATGGTTACTGACGTCTGCAATGGTTTCCTGCTCACACGCTCTTGCACTTGCCCATGAGTGCTCTCTTACACACACACACACACACACACACACCTTTTCCTCACCTGTCAAAGGGAGAGATTAATAATATACATCTCACACCATTGCTGTGAGGTCCAAATGAAACAACAAATTTTGAAAGCACTTCATACATTACAAACACTAGGACTATCCCTCTTAGTGGTGACTGTAAACATCCTTGACTTCAGTGTTAATGAAGGAAAACAGTAGTATCCAAAACACAGGTAATCTGAATTTATTTCCTCTTGTTTTGGTAACTGGTTCCTAATTAGCCTAGACGATGTTTCTATGCATCTGTTATCAAAGAATATGTGGTTCAACATGCTGTAGCACAGATGAAACAAGCCCCAAAGAAATTAGGAGATGACTCTGAGTCATACTTACAATTAGTGTGGAGGATGAACTGGAACCTGTGGTTTTGCATTCTCTGTCTAGTCCTACTTCCTAGGACATACTGCTACCTTTTTTTTTGCAGTAGTATTAGTGCAATTTTATTTTTTTATAATTTTTTTCCCTTTCATTTAACTAGCTTTATTACTTTTATTTATTTTCTTAAATTTATTTATTTTTATTGTTAAATCGTAGCTGTGTACATTAGTGCAATCAAGGGGTACAATGTGCAGGTTTCATATACAATCTGAAATATTCTCATCAAACTGTTCAACATAGCCTTCATGGCATTTTCTTAGTTAC
>CAUYPK010095408.1:0-18859 GCA_963574355.1 Loris lydekkerianus | reverse complement strand
CTCAGAGGTCCCTCCTCAGAAGCAGCATAACAAAATCCAAACTTGGCAAAGAGCCACAGTATACAAAATAATGATAAGAGGCAAAGAGCCGAAATTCATTTTGGCCGGGAGCTGCATGAGGCTCTAGCCGCGTGTTCACCACCCCTGTATATAGGAGAATAGGAGTAAAGATTCTGTAAATACTGGCCCACTAGTATTTATTTCATGACATAAATTAGAAGGATCAAATATCTCATCCTTTACGTGTGACTAGATAATGAATACAAAAACACAGTTAAATACAACAAATAAGATCTAGTATTTTCCCTTCCTTCCTTCCTTTCCTTCTCTCTTTCTTTCTTTCTTTCTTTTTTCTTTCTTTCTTTTCTTTTCTTCCTTTCTCTTTCTTTCTTTCCTTTCTTTCTTTCTTTCTTTCTTTCTTTCTTTCTTTCTTTCTTTCTTTTCTTTCTTTCTTTCTTTCTTTTTTTCTTTTTTAAGACAGAGTCTCACTTTGTCACCCTTAGTAGAGTGCTCTGGCATCACAACTCACAGGAACCTCCAGCTCTCAGGCTGAGGCGATTCTCTTGCCTCAGCCTCCTGAGTAGCTGGGATCACAGGCACCCGCCACAACACCCGGCTATTTTTTTGTTGCAGTTTGGCTGGGCCAGGTTCAAATACATTACCCTCAGGTTATGGGGTTGGCACCCTACTCACTGAGCACAGGCACCGCCCAAGAACTAGTATTTTCTAGCACAATAGGTGACTATGGTTAACAAAAATTTATTGTCTATGTTTGAATAATTAAGAGTGCAATTGAAGTGTTCCTAACACAAAGGAGATGATGGATAGCCCAATAACCTGACTTGATCATTATGCATTATGTGTGTATGTCAAAACATCCCATGTACCCCATAGATACGGACAATTACATGTACCCATCATAATTAAAAATAAAACATTTTTTAAAATATAAATTCTAGTGGAACTAAGTACTCAAATGTGGGCAAGTATTAATAATTTTGAATCTGAATGACTTTATACAAACTGAGCTCCTATTGTATTAAGTAGTATCATGTGTAAAAGAACCTACTCTGAATTTATCATCTTTATTCCTTACTCTATTACTTTACATTTATTGGTTGGATGATAGAGTTCATAAACTTATCCTAGAAAAAGTACTCCATACTTCATTGCTGAATATTACATCACCTTTGAAATAGCCATCTTAGCCATCTGGTGACCATAGAGAAATTCATAGTGAAATTCATCACCTTTGAAATAGCCACCCTTAGCAATCTAGTGACCATAGTGAAATTCAGCAATGAGGAATGTACCACTTTTTCTAGTTGAGTTCACAGATTTAGTTGTTCAGCCTCATATGTGATAATGTTACATTTACTATGCATTACATTTTAAACTACATAAAATATGTATCATATTATCTTTATTAATATTTTAGTTCCTTCAAAGAATTCTTCTCTTGTGTTTCACAATATAAATACAGTTTTAAAACCTATATTATTTATATGTCAATTTAAGACTTAAGAAGTTTATTTAATTTTTAAAAGCACACTTTGAGGTGTCATAAACAGAAACCCAGAAATGCTTTCTCCAAATTCATTTCCTAATCTATGAACTTAGCTTTATATTCAAAGTTTTTAACAATTTTTGCTTTAAAACTAAGGGTTTCTTGACTAATTACTTTTCATTTATTGGAAAATTTCTCATATAACCTCTCTCAAGGAATATTCAGATGATAGAAGACTGAATAATATTCATAAAATTGGCTTTTGCTTATGAAGAATAGTAATAATACAAGTCAGAAATACATCATGTATAATCAAACACTTGTTCCTTTTTTTTTTCTCTCTCTTTTGAGGGGTTTAATAAGTATATAGAGTAAGTCAATTCATTTATTTCAACTTATAATTATTATTTAATGAAAATTTCATTAAAATTGTTTTAATAATGGTGCCGAAAGATTACCGTTTTTAAAATCTTTCCTTCAATGCATAATTACCAACATGTATTCATCATTTCCTGATTCAGTATGATAATTCATACTTATCTGTGGTTTTCTATATTCATCAATTAAGCATATTTATAAGAAAACTAAATATTAAAACTTCCATAATAAGCATCAGTAGAAAGAAAAAGTAAAAATGAAGCTATTAAAAACACATTTCAAAGCTGAATATTCAGTTTAAAATTTCTAATACAAAGATATTGCTTTTAAATATAAAATGTATTTATGTGGGAAAATATTCAAAGCTTAATAATACAAAAAAGTTGACAAAATATCTGTTCATGTTAAATGGCAGAGTGTAAATTAAAAAAAAAAGTGTCATAAATTTTTGAAAACTTTTCTAGGACTTCAAAACCTTATTCATCAGACGGGGCTTCAAATTACAGAACTGTGTATGTGAAACAGAAATTTATCCTGTAGAATATGCTCAACATCTGGGCAGACTCAGATGAAAACAGAATGCCACAATCAGCTTATAATACAAGCCAGCTTATAATACAAGCCAATTCAAATGGAAAGAGGCTATTCTCAAAAAAGATAACCCATTTTGAGAATAAAAGAACATACTTAAAACCTACAATTTATTCTTAATGATGCTTCATTTTTCATTTGCTTTATGGCAGCATTCTACCCTGGGGGCAAAGATTGACAGACTTTCCTTAGTTCCTTAATTTTAGCTGTCCCGTTTACTATGACTCTGGGGCTCAAATGCACAAACAGCACAATAAATCAGAAGGAACAAAGAACCTTCAAGACTACAAGGCAAAGGTGGGGGAAGGAAAGCATACTGAAAAATTCCCTTTACATGCATCCTTAATAATTGATAAATGGTTTAGAATGCTGAGTCCAGTTATATATATTTTTAAGACAGATACCTTTGTTCATGATTTTCCCTGTCTACCTTTAAGCTACACAGAGAGTGCTGTATCATATTTCTTTTTTGTTATACTTTAGTCATTTTATTTAAAAATTATTAATAGAATAGATTTGGTCTGGTTTTAGAAATAATTTGTAACTTGTCATGTCCTCTGTACTTTGAAAACAATATATATGACTATTGGTTTGAAGCAAACTTTCATTTAAACACCATCTTTTTAAAAGACATACATTGTTGGCGATAGTCATTAATGTCCTGAATTCAGGGTTTCTTCTTAAATAAATCTAAAACTTCTGAGACAAGCTTTAATTCACCAACTCCAAGTACCAACACTTTTTAAACTCTTGAATTGTTACAGACCAAATCTTAATAGAGATTTTCTTTCCTGATTTACATATTGTATAACTCAAAAGTTGAATGGGTTTATGTGTGCTGAAATATTGTAGACAATTTCCTTTTTATAAGTAATAAGATATTATTAACTCCTAACATCTAAAAGCATGGATGTGAAGGCAAGCAAATGTCACAATAGCACTTATTACTATTTTATTTCTACTCATTGTATTTGTTTAACCTTTTCCTGCTCCACTCCAATGTTCTAAGATGACCCACACGTTTTTATTTCTGTTGCATTTTTTCCGTTTGCTCCACTGTTAGAGACTGTCTGATGAATTTCCTCATGTAATACAGATAACACAGGTTGTATTCTTTCTGTTTCTTGGCAAGCCATATGTTTTAACATAAACAGGTGATTGATTTTCCATTGCATTCTCAGGGTTGTGCTTATAGGAAAACAATACACCCAAAATAAATAAGACTTGAGTATGCAGGTGGCAGAAAGATTGGATTTGAAAAGATTAAAAGTACAGTTAGGTCACAAGAAAAGCTCAACGGTGGCACTCCTGGGTAGAAGATTTTGGGAATCAACAAATTGACCAAGCTATTTCTCATTGAAAAGATTGTTAAATTTATATAAGACCATTTGTTGGGAATGAGCTAGGTCCAACAGACCAAATCAAAATGGAGTTACTCATGCTGAAGTTCCAGTGCACCTTGCCGAAATTAAGTTGTGTATCTGATATTTCAAGAAATCAGGAAAGAGATAAAGGCCAAATCCACAAACAGGCCAGTTTTACTCAGCATGATAAGGAAGTCTCTTTTCCTTTAAACTTTATAAGGAAAGTAACTTTGAAAGAACCTGCTTTCCTCAGCATTTTATGTCTATAAAGCCAAACTCCTGTGTTCAGATCATCATTCATTCTGGAAGGGAGAGCAAGATGGCACACTAGAGACAGCTCCTTTGCAGCCATGCATAGTGAGATGGCAATAAAAGACTCCAGCCACCTCTGGCTGGTGGACTGTGCCCAGAAACATTCCTCTGGGGGGACAGGGAAGCAGCAGGAGACTCCAGGACCCCAAGAGGAAGTTGGAGGCAGTGAAGAATTAGCACAAGGGGGAGTGCTTGCCTGCCAGCAGAGGCCAACTGGTTCAGTGGTGGCAGCAGTTTATGGACAGAGAAGGCCTGACCTATGGGGGGTTATTTATTTATTTATTGGACATGGGCACTTGGTGGAATTTACCTTGGGAGAGCTTGGGCAAGCAAGCAAGTGTTCTTGAACAGCGCCCAGAACCTGGGACTGAGCCACCCGAGAGGAGCAGAGCTTTCATTGTTTGGCTGTGGGTGGGGCAAGCTGCCTTGTAGGTCAGCCCTCAGGGTCCTAATGCTGGGCGATTCAGACACACTTGATAAGCTGGGCAGCCACTCATGGGGAGATTTGAGTGACTTATGCTTTCCTGGGAAAGCTATTGTGTGGCCAAGGACACAGTTTGGAAAGGTTGAGGCATGTCTATTAACCACACTGAGGAGAGCTTCAGGCTCCCAACACTATGGGGATTGAGGGCAAAGAAATCAGGAAAACAGGATCAGGTCTCCTTGGCAAGACAGAAGCTTCCACCTTCCATCTTATGCAATTGTATCAGCATTGTGATTATCATATGTATATATTTTCTTTAAAAATTTTTAAAACTTTTTTCCCATAGCTTTTTCTTTTTCTATGTTTTTATATTGTAATTAAAATTTTTATAATTACATAAAATTATAATTCCAAAGAAATCAGGAAAACAGGATCAGGTCTCCTTAGCAAGACAGAGGCTTCCACCCTCCATCTTATACAACAATATCAGCATTGTGATTAGCATATACATATATATATTCTGTTCCTTTAAATTTTTTTTAAACTTTTTTCTATAGCTTTTTCTTTTTTATTATAATTATAATTTTTCATTGTTTCCTTCTTTAATAGTAAGTGCTCCATTTTTATTAGTTGTTTTGCTCTTGTTATTCATTTTCCCCCCAATTTTATCCTGTAAGGGTTTTTGTTTGTTTGTTTTTATTGATAGTATTTTTATTTTTCTTCTTTATTTGATGGAGGTGGGGTTTTATGTCTGCTCAGGCTCACAAAGAGATCCTGACTTTGATGTACAAACCCAACCCAGACCCCTAGAAGCTGGGAATTGTGGAAGTGTTTCAAAGTACCCTACTGTCTACCACTATTACTCTTGTCTCTTTTTATCTGTTTCTCTATTCTTTTTATTATTCTTCCCTTTTACACCCCCTTTAATTTTCCTTTTATCTTCTTTTATCTTTTCTCCCTTCTTGCTCATCCTTCTTGTTCCATACCAAAAGGATAGTTCAACATCTTACATCAGAGACAAGGTAACTTAAAGAGGAAGAGGAAGTGAAAGGAAAACGTAGGGTAAGGAAGCAGACAAAAAGAAAATATTCTTCAGAAAGAAACAGCAGAAAAATCCTGGCAACAAGAAAAACCAAAACAGAGCAATCCCCCAAGGGATCATTAGGTAGCTACTTTAGAGGATTCCACCTATAAAGAAATGTTAGAAATAACAGAAAGGAAATTGAAAGTGTAGATGGTAAAAACAATAAAGGAAATTGCTGAGAAAGTAGAAAATAACCAAAAAGAAATATAGAAATTGAATCAGATAAGGTATGAATAATATGAAGAATATTAGAAAGAATATAGTGGAGCTTAAGGAATTGAAGCAGCCAATCAGGGAACTTAAAGATGTAGTAGAAGGTAGCAATAATAGATTAGATTATAAAGAAGAAAGAATCTTAGAACTAGAGGATAAAACTGTTGAGCTAACACAGGCAGCTAAAAAGATAGGAAAAAAGAGAGTGAAATCAGAACGTTCACTGAGAGAATTATGGGACTTCATGAAGCATTCAGACATATGAATTATAGGTATCCTAGAAGGCAAAGAACAGCACTCCAGAGAAAAGGAAGCCCTCCTGGAGGATATAATAAATGAAATATTCCCAAGTATCACCAAAGATTCTGACACTCTCCTTTCAGAGGGATATTGAACCCTAGGTTGTCTCAACTCAAACAGAACTTCTCTAACCACATTGTCATAAACCTGTTGAAAGTTAAGATGAAAGGGAACATTCTGCAAGCAGTCAGCAGTGACCTACAGGGGAAAATCCATCAGGGTGACAGTGGATTTCTCAAATGAAATTTTTCAAGCCAGAAGAGAAAGGGCATCTACCTTTAAACTACTTAAACCAAACAATTTACAGCCAAGAATGATATATCTTACTAAGCTAAGCTTTAAAAATGATGGAGAAATCAAATCTTTTGCTGATATGCAAACACTAAGGAAGTTTGTTATAACAAGACCAGCTCTACAGAAAATACTTAGACCTATCCTCTGCACTCACCTTTGTAACTAAACTAAACATATAATAGATGACCAGCAAAATCAACACCTAGAAACTAAAGGACAAATCTAGCTTCCACAATGATGCAAAAGATAAAACTAAGCAATGGACTTTCACAAAATGAGATGAATAGAAATCCACTACACTTACTAATTCTCTCAATAAAGGTTAATAGCTTGAATTCCCCACTGAAGAGGCAAAGCCTGGCTGGTTGGATAAGAAAGCATAAGCCATCCATATGCTACCTGCAGGAAACACACCTAACCTCAAAGGACAAAGTAAGACTCAGGATGAAGGGTTGGAAAACAGTATTTCAGGAAAATGGATATCAAAAGAAAGGAGGGGTCCCAATGTTATTTTCAGATAAAATGGATTTAAAGCAACTAACATTAAAAAAGAGAAAGATGAACCCTTCATATTGGTCAAGAGAAAAATACAAGAAGACATTTCAATTCTAAATTTTTATGCACCCAAGTTAAATGCTCTCAGATTTATGAAACAGACCTTACTTAGTCTAAGCAATATGATATCCCTATAATACTGTAATATAGGGGACTTTAACACTCTGCTTACAGAGCTGGACAGACCCTATAAGCAGAAACTAAACAAAGATACAAGGGACTAAAATGTGACCCTAGAACAGCTGTACTTAATAGAAGTATACAGAACACAGCACCCCAAAGATAAAGAATATGTGTTCTTCTCATCAGCTCATGGAAGATTCTCCTAACTAGATCATATCATAAGACACAAGTCAAACCTCAACAAAATGAAAAGATCTGAAATTATTACCTTGTATCTTCTCAGACCACAAGGCAATAAAGGTGGAACTCAATTCCAACATACATTTTGATCCCCACATAAAGGCATGGAAATTAAATGAAGGACTGCCTTATGCTGAATGACAGTTGGGTCAAGGAAGAGATAAATGAGTAAATCATTAATCCTTGAACAAAATAAGTAAATCATTAATTCTTGAGCATAACAACACTGAGGACGCAAGCTAGCAAAATCTGTGGGACACTGCAAAAGCAGTTTTATGTGGGAAATTTACTGCATTAATGCCTATATTCAAAAAACAGAAAGAGATCACATCAACAATCTAATGGATCATCTTATAGAAATAGAAAAGGAAGAGCAATTGAATCACAAACTTAACAGAATAAAAGAAATAACCAAAATTAAATAAGAAAGAAATGAAATTGAAAATAAAAGAATCATTCAGAAAATTAATAAAATAAAAAGTTCATTCTTGAAAAAAGTAAATAAATTGATAAATCATTTGCCATATTAACCATTGGACATAAATAGAAAAGTAAAACCTTTAATAATCAGAAATAAAAAGGGGTAAAATAACAACGAATACCATATAGACACAAGTGATTATTTCTGACTACTATCAAAAACTCTATGTCCAGAAATTTGACAATGTGGAGGAAATGGACCAATACTTGAAATCATACCATCTTCTTAAACTTAAACAGGAAGAAATAGATCTCTTGAACAGACCAGTATCAAGCACGGAGATTATAGAAACAATAAAAAAGTTTCCAAAACAACAACAACAACAACAAAAGCCCAGGACCAGATGGCTTTATATCAGATTTTATCACACCTTCAAAGATGAGCTTGTACCTATACTGCAGAAACTATTCCAAAACATTGAGAATGAAGGAACCTTCCCCAACACTTAATATGAAGCAAACATCACCTTGATTTCAAAACCAGGAAAGGACCCAACAAAAAAGCACTACAGACCAATTTCACTAATAAACATCAATGCAAAAATACTCAAAAAAATCTTAAGCAAAAATGCAATGTACTCTATTCTAATATGAATCCAGTAGACAATCTAATACATACCCACATAAGAAAAAAACTCAAATCAATTCAAGGTGGGGCGTGGGGAAATGAGGGAGCAGGGGGATGAAGGATGGGGACAGAACACAACTGTAAGAGGGACTTTACCTAACAAATGCAAGCAGTGCAACCTAGTTCTTTGTACCCTCAGTGAACCTGAAATAAAAATAAACAAACACACACAGATACATATATGAAAAAACCCTATTTAGAGAATGATGCCATTTGAATTGCATAAAAATATGATCAAGCTGGGAGTTAGTATAATGTTAAAAATGTGTTAAATCTCTGGTTGCTATGATGGCATAAATTAATCTTCCTGTGACTACAGTATTTTCAAATTAAAATAATCAGACATTTATTTGAAGTAAAGGGTGTTATCTATAAAACCCTAGGAAAACAAATATAACAGTAAAGTAGAAAAGGGAAGAATAAAAGGAAACTAAGAAAAAAAAAAAGAACATTCTTTCTATTTTAGGTGGTGCCCAATTCTAAAATTGCAAATAAAAGCCAATTAAGGTCTTTAAATTTGCTATGATTTTGTCACAAGACAGTATTTGGTAACCACAAATGAACCCTAAAACTCTCCTGGTAATATCTGAGACTCCTTGAGGAGCATGGGAGAGATACTGCTGACCCCTCAGATGCGCCCTGTGTTTCTCAGGGAGGGCTGAATGCTTTCGGGTTTCCACCATGCTCTTTTTGCATTACTCTTTCTGATCTTTTTGGCTTTTGAATCTAGCGTTAGTTTGTATTGTGCGAGAGCCTACAGTTCTTTATGGTTTGTGGTGAACAATAAGAGTGGAAGCCACAACAGAAGGAGGACTGGGTCCTATTAGAAGGCCTCAGGTATTTTGCTGTATTAGACAGAAATGGGAAAAAAATGACAATTACTACAGGAGACATGAACTTTGACTTTGGAAATTTGTAGGGGTTTTGTGTTCTATCTTCTTCATTTCTTTTTCATGCATACTTAGGTAAGGGAAAATTATTGGCTAAGTTGGACATGGGAGATCTCAGAACCAAAGCTACAACTTGGCTGGTATAGTCAGGCATGTCAGAGGATTTTAGTACAGTTGTCAACAAAAAATAAGACTCTAGATTAGGACAAATTAGTTGAGATAGGTCACTCACCAGAAAAGGAAACATTGTGCAATAAGTAACACCATGCAAGAATCACAGACCCCAAACCCAGTGCATTTCCAACTTAAGCTTTTATCTCTGCTCTAAGAGACCAAAGATCCAACATAAAAATTAGATTCTTAATTTCTAAGGAACTGAGCACTTTGTTTTCTGGTTATACCTGCTTTTTTACATGTGTAAGTATTAGGCCTAAGAAGCTGCGATTCTATAAAAAATGGCAAAATTTTGCTAAAGGTAATTTAGAATTATAATGGGTATATATGGAAACTTCCAGAGGCAGAGCACTCTACTTTAAGAAGTGCCTTTAAGGCCAGCATGGTGGCTCACACCTGTAATCTTAGCACTCTGAGAGGCCTAGGAAGGTGGATTGCTTGAGCCTCAGGTCTTGGAAACCAGCCTGAGCTGGAGGGACACCTGGTCTCTAAAAAAAGCTGGGCGTTGTGGCAGGTTCCTATAGTCCCAGCTACTTGGGAGGGTGCGGCAAGAGAATAATCACTTGAGCCCATGAGTTTAATGTTTCTGTGAGCTATGACACCATGACACTCTCCCAAGGGCAATATAGTGAGACTCTGTCTCAAAAATAAAAAAGTGACTTTACTGTGTGGAAGCTTTTATCGGGTTCCTTTAAAAATATATATATATGTAGCTACAATTGCCTATGTAGTTGATACTAATTTGAAACTAGTAGATGAACAACTATAGGTTCACATGAGAGGAAAAACAGCTAAATTCAAGAAACAGGGAAGGGGAAACTGAGGGTGGGGGACTCAGTAAGTCCCCAACTAACAGGTACAAAGTAGGGATATATGGCACACCTCCTGGGTGAAGGACTCAAATAAAACTTGGACTTTTTCTAAGAAATCCAAACAGTGTAGTCTAATTGTATGTACCCTTATATTAATCTGAAATTTTTAAAGAAATGCCTTTATAAATGAAAGCTATCAACTTAAGCTAACCCAGGGACACCTATTAGTATGCATAAGTTTCTAAAAATTTCAAAATTTCGTTATTACCTCTTTTAAAAGTTTCTTTACAAAAGGCAAATGAAAAGCTTAAGGGACTAATTGATAAGAACATTGAATTTACCAACCTTTAACTAATTTACCATCTCAACCTGAAGGTGAAAAGAGGGATAGATAAAACATTTTAGGCCCTCAGGTTGATATAGGACAGGTGGCACAAGGACCTGCCACCTTAGCTGCAGTGTTGGTCCAGTGGCAGCCAGAAGAGGAACCAGTGGGCAGAGGGTAGGCAGGGGGGCTGAGGAGGCTCCAGTAGCCAGAGGGGCCAGACAACCGCTGAGGACACGGGAGCCTTGGTGTGTCCTTCCCTGTGTACTTCTGGCTGAAGGGGAATCCCCACCTTTTCTAGGGCTGGTCAATTTCATGTAAGTTTCCAAGGCCTGAGAGTTCTGGACCCTGCTGCTAAATGGAAGGCTGAACATAACTTTAGAAGACCTATGCCCTAAAAGTAAACACTGAGTTCTGGAAAAATAAAGCCTTGCAACTATATATACCACTGAGCAGAGAGTCCGGGACAGACTCGGAGAGGGAGCAAGAGAGCTTGTTACCACACCTGGGTACTCGGCAGTTTTTGCATTTTTTTTTTTTTTTTTCATAAATAAGTGATTCATTCTTGGAATCACTGAGACCAAGAGGTGACCATGAAGGGACTAAAAATGAAATTCCATATCATGGTCAATCAGGTTGGCTTCTTTTTTCAGAGTTATCTGTGCCAAGTGCAGGTATAAAAATGCTTTCTTTGCCCTATTCATTAATGAGCTTTGGCCTAAAGGCAGTACATTAGCTAAGAAACAGAAGCTAAATTGAAAAAATAAATGAGGAGAATGAGAGATAATAGCCAAATTCTCAAAAAGGCTAGTAATAGCCAGAGTTATGAGAATCTTCCTGCGTTAGCCTTTGCAAGTAAAATAACTTTGAAATAACCAATCTGGTTTTGTTCTCTATTTCTGATTCTCTCAGCCTTTTTCTGTTTATAATGCCAAACTCCTCTGCTCAGCCCATTGGAGCATTAATTCAATTTTATAGAATGTAGTATTGCACAATTCTAGAATCACAAATACAGTCAATTAAGATCTTTAAATTTGTTGTAATGTGTTCTTTTAATAGAACCCTGGTAAAACAATGACTGGCTAGGATTAAGGCGATCATTCAACAGGCCTAGGCAGTTGGGTAGGCCTTCCTGATACTAACTATAGTATCAAGGGTGCTGAGAATGAGAAGAGTAGCTCTGAACATGATGAACACTTAATTTAGTTTCATGAACTTGGCAGGAAAACTGAAAATAAGCCAGGACTATTGCAATGCCCATTGTCCCATGCTTACTAAATTTAGGTAGCCAGGGAATGTTTGTAAAAGGTGTTCAGGATGAACACCTCAGTTGTGACAACTGAACAGTTTTCCTTCTCAGTATTTAATTAGTTTCTTTAATTTTTCTTCTTTTGATTCTATTCTTCCTTCTTAAGGTTAGAAGTTAACTTACAATCTTTCAATCTTGCTTATGTCCTTAATTGCATATAAATAAATAATAAAACTATGTAGAAAAGTAGCAAGGATTTTTTTTTTTATTATCATCTGTATTTTATGTGATCAAAGGAAGAAAACATGCTAGCTAAAAAAATCACTTTTATCTGTCTGTATCTTTCCTTTTTGAAAGCTTTTGATCACATCATGCCAATCTCTAGACATTTTTTTTCCTTTTAGTAATCAGATTCTCCATCTTTATTCAACAATGCCCATTCTGTTACCAGATGTGCTACATCTAAAGAGAATTGCTCTGCCTCTCTTATTTAGAGTGGAAAAGGATTTATTTATCTTTAATACTTTGAAGCAATTTTGCATAAAATACTCAGTGATGATGGGCATGCCAATGTTTAGGTGAAACAAAAAATGATTTTTTTTTCTTGTTTATTTAAAAGTTGGTCATGATTCTGCAGAATTCAGTTCAGTCTTTGTTGAGGTAAAATACCCTTTGTGCTTTTCATATATCAAAGAATAAATCCCAGCTTCACAAAGAAGAAAGATGTTAACTCTATTAAATGGAAGAATTATGCTAACACAGGGTGCGAGAAGGGAGTAAGTACCCTGACGTGTCCCTCCTCCTGACCCTACAGCCCCATCAGGGAGTCTAGCCGAGGTGCTCACACCTGAACATCAATATGCAGGGCACAGAATCGGGTAGAGTGGGCGTGTGCCTTCAAATGGCTAACCACCAGCACAGATGGGTCAAACAATAGATTAGATGCAATTTAAAAGATAGTGATTTAGGAGATAAGTCTGAAGAAATTGCCACTAGCACAGTCAGTCATGGATTTGGAAAAGAAGAAAGATATGTAAACAAAATGAAGACTGCAATGAACAAGTATTTCTAGTAAATATCCTAGAGGTGGAGGTAGGGGAAATATTAAATGAGATGACAGTAGAAGTAATAATCATTCAATAATAATAGTGAACACATACATAGCATTTACTATGTGCCAGGTATTGCTCATGGCACTGGGCATTCCTTAACTAATATATCTTTATAGCAACCCTACAAGCAGTTATGACATTAATCCATAGATACAGGAAACACAATAATTATTTAGTAGCATAAATAAAGAATAAATTGACATCCAGACATCTTGTAGTCAAACTACAGAGCCCCAAGTAAAATAGAATAGAAAAATAGCTAGAATAAAAGACAGTAACAACAATGCATAATAGAAGTTTTCAATAGTGGACAGTGGAATAATCACTTAGATTTATAGAAAGAAAAGAATTATATACCAGAATTAGGCATCCAGCAAAAACATGTTCAAGCATGAAGGAATTACAGTAATATTTTAATTGAATCAACTAACTTTCCCTAAAGGACCTATAAAATAGATGTGCTTAAGGAGGAAGTAAAGGGACTCCAAAAAATAAAGTCAACAAGGAAGGGGAAGGGAGGGGGGAGGTTTGGGTGGAGGGAGGGTAATGGGTTGGGCCACATCTATGGTGCATATTTTTATCTATAATAAAAAAAATAAATAAAATAAAATAAAATAAATAAAATAAATAAAAAAATAAAGTCAAGGGGCCAGAAAAATGTGAAAAAATTGGTAACGTTTGACTAAATTTAATCAAATATTGTTTTTATGAATTAGTAGTAACAATTTCTAATTTTGAGTGTAAAAGAGAGTAAGTTAAAATACTTTACAATAATAGCTTGTAACTTATATAAGAGGGTTGAGAGGAATTAAACTATTGAATGTGTTTCATATTTTTTGAAATAAAATTAAAGAGTGGCTTATATATTTTTAATTAGGTTCAGAAATTTGAAAGGCAATAATCAATGAAGCAAAATAGTATATAGTACTGTCAAGCCAGTTAGAGGGAAAAGATGAACTAAGAATTAAACAAATATAACATCTCTAGGAATCCAAAAGAAAAAAAAGAGAAAAAAATTATAAAAGAGAGAGAAAAACATCCCAAATACAAAATGGTAGAAATAAGTCAAAATATATTTTTAATCACAATACATTTCATTATTTTCATGCTCAGAAAAAAATACAGAAAATATGGCACCTTAGTATGCTGAGTACTTTGATCTGAAGGATATTGGAAGGACTTCAGAAGAAAGGTATTTCTGACCACCCACCACCCTCCTCTCTCCTCTCTTTCTCCATCCAACCAATTCATAGAAAGCAGAATTTTTCTTCTCCAACATGGCTTATAGAAACTAGAAGTTCCCTCCTCCAAAGGAATCATAAAACCTAGAAAGGTCACTCTCTCCTTCCTCCTCCCATCTTCCCTGAAGACCCTCATTCCAAAGAGGAACTTGCCCAGGAAAAAAGAATGTTATGCAGAGAGACCAACACAAATCTGGACAAGCAGGCCTTGCTGGGTTTCCCTCATCACTCTATCACTATGAGATCACATACCCTTTTGTTTAATCACAGATTTCCAGTCTTCATTGAAACTTAGCATAAAAATTAAAACAGACAGTTTTTGGGCAGCACCTGTGACTCAAAGGAGTAGGGCACCAGCCCCATATACCAGAGGTGGCGGGTTCAAACCAGCCCTTGCCAAAAACAGAAAAAAAAAAAAAAAAAAAAGAAAAGACAGTTTCCCCCATCTTCAGATTTTCATTTACGAAGGCTTATATATGATGCCTTCATATTTTGACTAAATAAATTTGTTATAATTTACTCTTGTTAACCTGTCTTTTGCTGTCTTTTGTTAGAGAGTGTCAGCCATGACCCTTATGATAGGTGAGGAAAAGTATCACCCCTTTCCACCCTTACAATATTTAAAAAGTAAGTTCAACTAGGCATTGGATTTAAGAGATATTCAAGAAACCAAAGAAAGAAAGATTGAAAGTAGACTGGATGTGATGGCTTACTTCTATAATCTTAGTACTCTGGGTGTGATGCTCTAACTCCATCTATTTTGAGCAAATGAACTACACTTACTCCATTTTGTTGAGAGCTCACAACCTCCCTGTCTTTAGGAACCAAAATAGCCCCTTGAGCAAGCAGGGACACTGCAAAAACCACAAGCAAATTTAGCTGGGAGCTGAAAAATCCTGTGACAGGTGAAAAAAATCTTGCAAAAACCACAATCCTTTCACAAGTCTGTCTGGTCTGTGTGCAGTTTTTAGCATCCCCCTTCCTCCCCTGGTCCCCACTTCATAAGCTTCCTCCCCATAGCTCTAGCCTTGTAGATATTAGCTTCTGTAAAATTCTGCTTATGCTAGGGCTTCCTGTCCTCCGTTTGAAGTGCCATATAAAAACCTTGCACCCCTGCTTCAAGGGGGTCAGGACACTTTGTGGTGTGAGCCTGTTCTTGACTGGCCAGCCCAATAAAGGACCCTTGCATAATTTTGGACTCAATGTACTGGCTTTTCTCTATAATCCCATTTGCAGATGGCATGAAAAGCTGAGGCAGGAGGATTGCTTGAGCTCAGGAGTTTGAGACCAGCCTGAGCAAGAGGGAGACCTCTCTCTACTAAAAATAGAAAAATTAGCTGGTCAACCTGGTGGTGCACCTATAGTCCAAGCTACTTGGGAGGCTGATTAAGGATAATCAGAGGAAGGAAAATCACTGGAGCACAGGAGGTTGAGATTGGTGCTTCATTATAGCATTGATTAAATGTATAGGCTAAAAGCCTATACGCTCTGTGCCCAAGCTGCCTGAGGAAAGCAGTTTTGATTTCTTGCTAACCAAGGTTTTGCTGCTGGCCTGGCTGCCTCATTAAGCAAAGTTGTTAAAAATGAGGCTTAGAGGTAAAAGCCCAACCTTAATGACACAACTATGTTGCTATTAAGCCTGGGGGCTTTGGAGCACAAAACTCAACTCCCAGAGATACAGCCTAGAGGCTGATGCATGCAAGTCATGTAATCAATAAGGTGAACAGCCTCCAGACTATGATTAAATGAGATAATAAGTTTCTGTTTCCTGGAAGAACAATCCAAGATGGCGGCCAAGTAACAGCTTCCCTGCAACAGGGCACAGTGAGTCTGGGGAGATAAAACTCCAGGCATCTCTGGCTGGTGGAATGTGCCTACAATCATTCCTTTGAGGATACAGGGAGTCAGCAAGGGACTTCTGGACCCCAAAAGAAGAAAAAAAATAGTGGAAAACTGGCAAGTGGTTGCGTGTGTTTGATCAACCTAATCCTGCTGGCAGCTGTAAATACAGCAGCAGTGAGACTGAAAACTGGAAAGGCCTTACCTGTGAACTGTTTTGGTGTTTTTGGACTTTGCACTCTGTTGAACTGCCTTGGGGAGAGCTTGAGAAGGAGTGTGGAGAACTTTGGGCATTGTCGAGGGCCCTGGCCTGAGCCACTGAGGCGGATGGAGCTAATAGTGTTCGGCTGTGGGCTGCAGGGAGCCATTGTGAGAGAACTTCCCCAGCAAGCTCTGTCCTAAGGGTCTCAGAGCAAGGATCAGGCAGAAGCTAGTAAACTAGTGATGAGCAGTGCAAAGGCAGGAACTGAGCTGCTTTACAGCCTTAACCCCCAGGAGCAGAGTGAGACCGGCTTTGACACACGGGAGCCTCAGGCTGTTGCCCTGGGTAGAGTGCCGTGACAACACAGCTCATAGCAACTTCAAACTCCTGGGCTTGTCACCACCTGGACCTCCATAAGACCTGTGCCACAACCCCAAGACACTATCCGTGCCCATTGGGCCTCTGCATATCCTGACCAGAAAATGCGGAGGCCGCGCAATCCTGCATCCTCTCTCCTGTACCCTCCCTGACTCAACACCGGCCCACTAGTCTGCCAAGGGACTCTGGTAGCCACGTGCCCTTCGGAGCCTTCCCTGCCTCTGTGCAGAGCCCTTCTCCTGGCCAGAGACTGCTGGAGCCTTGGGCTTTCTATGCCAAAGTCACTGGCGCCAGGCACTCCCAGAATGGTGCACACCACCTCCAGCCCTGTTGCTGGACCCGGGTGTGTCACACACCAGAGCTGCTTCCACAACCAGAACTCCTTAGCTGGAGCAGCCCCAGAGGAACAACACAGGGTCACTTTCAACAAAGATCCACCAACAATAGAGTGATCCCACTGGAGTGTAATCTTGGACAGACACCTCCCCAACTGTAAGGACTGACAGAGGCAAGAGTGAAAAACAATCATGAGGAGAAATCAAAAGAAAAACTCTGACAGTATGAATAATCAGAGTAGATCAACTCCCCCAAAGATCAATGGGGCAGACACAAGATCCCACGCACAAACAAATAGCCAAGAGGTCAGAAATTGAATTCAGAATCTGGATAGCAAATAAGATCGAATCAGAATTCCAAGCAGTAACCCAAAAGATATCTCAAGAATTCAATGAATTCAAAGACCAAATGACCGAACATTATGACACATTGAGACAAGAAGTTGCAGCCCTCAAAGATCTGAGAAATAAAGTAGAAACCCTCAGTAACAAAATGGAGCAAGCAGAAGAAAAGATTTCTGACATAGAAGACAAAGCTTTTGAATGCTCCCAAACTCTCAAAGAGGAAGAGAAATGGAAGGCAAAAACAGATCACTCTCTCAGAGAGTTCTGGGATAATCCAAAGAAAACCAATATTTGTCCTATTGGAATCCCCGAAAACAATGAAGTGGCTTCGCAAGGCACAGAGTCTCTTCTCCACGTGATTATGAAGGAGAACTCTGCAGACAAGCCAAGAGATTCCGAAATTCAGATAGCAGACAAATTCAGAACTCCAGCACAATTCAACCCAAATAAGACATCCCCCAGATACATCATAATTAATTTTACTAAAGTTAATATGAAGCAAAAAATTCTGAAAGGAGCCAGATGAAAGAAGACCATCATGTAAAAGGGCAAGAATATTAGAATAACTGCAGATGTCTCTGCTAAGGCCTTTCCAGCTAGAAGAGGATGGTCATCGACTTTTAATCTCCTAAAACAACACAGCTTTCAACCCAGGAACTTGTACCCAGCTAAAATGAGTTTTATTTATGACAGAGAAATTAAATCCTTCAATGACATTCACATGTTGAAGAAATTTGCCATAACTAAACCAGCTCTCCAGGATATTCTCAGATCTATCCTCCATAAAGACCAGCATAATCCTCCATCACAAAAGTAAACCCACTCAGAAAATTTTGATCAAATTCCAACTTCCACAGTCACAAAATGATTAAGAATGTCCACCGGACCCTTGAAAGGCTTATCAATACTCTCAATTAATTTGAATGGTTTAAATTGTCCTCTAAAGAGGCACAGGTTGGCTGACTGGATACAAAAACTCAAGCCAGATATCTGCTGCATACAAGAATCTCATTTTGCATTAAAAGATAAATACAGACTCAAGGTGAAGGGATGGTCATCTATACTCCAGGCAAATGGAAAGCAGACAAAAGCAGGAGTTAAAATCATATTTGCAGATGCAATAGGCTTTAAACCAACCGATATAAGGAAGGATAAGGATGGACACTTCATATTTGTTAAAGGTAATACTCAATATGAGGAGATGTCAATTACTAATATTTATGCACCCAACCAGAATGCACCTCAATTTATAAGAGAAACTGTAACCGACATGAGCAACTTGATTTCCTCCAGTTCCATAGTAGTTGGAGATTTTAACACCCCTTTAGCAGTGCTGAATAGATCCTCCAAAAAGAAGCTAAGCAAAGAAATTTTAGATTTAAATTCAACCATTCAACATCAGGACACAACAGACATCCAGAGAACATTTCATCCCAACAAAACTGAATACACATTCTTCTCATT